>JAPXFQ010000236.1:0-31088 GCA_028564705.1 Apricaphanius iberus
GAATGTTTTCAATATTGATCAGCAACCCAGAGCATCAACACCACAGAGAGTAGCAAGCAGTAGTGCAATATGGCGAAGAGAGAAAGCAAAGATGCGCAGTGAAATGCACAGAATGAGAAGAAAAATGGAAGCTGCAAAAAGAGAATCTGAAAAATTACAAAAGCGCATAGAACGATTAAAGGTAAAAAAGCAAAAGGAAAAACCTTCGACTGAAGGGAAGAGATCAAAGAGTGCAAAGAAAATGTCCAAACTGAGAAAGGAGAGAGTTGTTGACTTCCTCTGCAGAGATGAGAATAGTCGCTTAATGCCAGGGAAAAATGATACAGTCACAAAAAACAAAACAAAAAAACAGAGTGTTAGTTAAACCTTTTACTGAACTCCATCTGCAGTATAACGCTGAAATGCAAAAGTACGAAAGGCTGTCTTACAGACAATTTGTCCGTTATTGTCCTTTCTTTGTAACACAGGCAAAAATATCAGACCGGAACACTTGTGCATGCTTAGAACATGAGAACGTCAAACTCATGACTGAAAAGCTGTATCAGAAAGGCCTTCTGAAAACTGCTAGCATTTCTCAACTGTTGAGTGCAATTGTGTGCAGTCCAGACAACAAGCCATGCATGTATCGTGTCTGTGCAAAATGCTGCTACAATGAGGCAGAAGTTGCACCATCCAAAATAGATGAGAATGTCCCTTGGCATCAATGGATAAAATCTGTGTCAGAGGGGCAGAAGACCTACATAAATTTTGTCAAAGAGGCACAAACTGGAACATGTGCTGAACTGTTGAACATTTTCAATCAGAAGCTCGACAGCCTGGCCAAACACCACTACAATTGGTTGCACCAAGCCAAAGAATGCAGAGCTCTAAAAGAAAGCCTCAGAGAAGATGAAGTTGTCCTTCATGTGGATTTTTCAGAGAACTTCTCTTGCAAACTCAATCGTGAGGTGCAAGCTTTTCATTTTGGTGGGAGTCGGAAGCAGGCCACAGTCCATATATGTGTGGCTTATACAGCAGCTGGCTCACAGTCCTATGCTACCATCTCTGCATCCCTTCGGCATGATGAGAGAGCTGTGTGGGCTCACTTGGAGCCAGTGCTAAAGGATGTGATGGAGAATTGCAATCCACCTCCCACAACTTTACATGTAATGAGTGATGGTCCTGTCACTCAGTACCGCAATAAAAAAAACTTTTATTTGCTCAGCACCATCCCCTTCCTCTCAGGTTTCCAACAGGTGACCTGGAATTTCTCTGAGAAGTCCCACGGTAAAGGCGCTCCTGATGGAGTTGGTGGGGCAGTCAAGCGCACTGCTGATTCTGCTGTCCTAAGGGGTGCAGATGTACAGACCCCAGAAGATGTTTACAGCCTCCTTACAGAACGAAAATCTGACATCAGATTCTTCTGGGTTAGTGAGGAGGACATCAGAAGGTTTGATAAGGCAGTCCCTGAAGTTGTGCCCCCTGTAAAGGGAACTATGACGTTGCATCAGGTCATCTCCACTGACCCTGGGAAGATCATGCACAGGGAGATCTCCTGCTTCTGCAGCAGACCACATACCTGCCAATGCCACAATACCACAACCGTCAATTTACAAATATTCAGTACCCTGGCCGGTGCTCAAGATGGCAGCGAGCTGAATGGGAAGTTCATTGTGGTGAAGTATGAAGGTCGGGCGTTCGTGGGACAAGTACTTCAGGTACTTGGTGATGAGATAGAAGTGAGCCACATGCAGCAATTGGGACAAAAAAATAAGTTCATATGGCCCCATCCTGCTGATATGGTTTTTTACTACACAACCAATGTCCTAAAAGTGATCTCAGAGCCAGAACCTCTTAATTCACGGCACACACAATTAATTCATGCAGACTGGGACTGCTTTAGTACACACACCTGAAATGGACTATTTACATTTACCACTGTTGAACAAAGGTTTCAAAATGTTTTAAACTATTTATTAATCATAACTGTTAATTCTAAGCTCAATTGTTTTTATTTACTATGTGGTTAGTGTTGCATCCCTGTTGCTAAGAATTTACTGTTTTAAAAATTGGTACAAGTTTGATGAATTCCAGTATTAAATCTTACTTTTCAATGGATTTAATCTCATGTTTCTATCATCTGTTAGACTGTTGACTAATGCATATTTTTGTACTTCAAATGAATTGAATTAAATAGCCTATTTTTTGTCTTTACTATTTTAGTCAGGTGGTGCAACTGATAATTGTCAGGTGGTGCAACCAGGTGAAATATAATTTTAAACCAATAAATAAGGTTAAAGTCAACAAATGGTTGACAACCATGATGGGAATTGTTATTTCATTAATTCCACTAATTTGTATATTTATAAATTACTTTTCTTTCTTTAAATGGAAAATCGGATGCTAGAAAAAATTTAAATATTTGACCCTTAGAATGCAATAATCTTAAATTACTGTACATACAAAACACAACCACAAAATGATAATGTGTTGCTCACTGTAGACACTCTTAGGGATATTTGCCAAAGATTTTACTTAGAATAAATCATTAAAAAACACATATATTTTAGTAAATAATCGGTTGCGCCACCTGACAATTTTTATGCACAAAGGTTACAAATACAGTAAAAA
Source organism: Apricaphanius iberus (assembly GCA_028564705.1). Classification (NCBI taxonomy): domain Eukaryota; kingdom Metazoa; phylum Chordata; class Actinopteri; order Cyprinodontiformes; family Aphaniidae; genus Apricaphanius; species Apricaphanius iberus. The sequence goes on from JAPXFQ010000236.1 coordinate 2,611, forward strand.
AATTAAGGAAAAAATTTTTTAAATTTGATTTATCAAATGTGACTTGTTTAAACACATTGTTCCAGACTCAAAAATATGCATGCCATCCATTTTGAAAATACTTTAAAAAAATATCTTTTTAGATGCTTTATTTGTCATTGACCCATAATTGTATTGAAATTAATTTTGTTGTAAAGTGCCTTGAGATAACATTTGCTGGGAATTGACACTACATAAATAAAAGTGAATTGGAACTGAATTGAATCTATGGGAACTCCTTCAAGACTGTTAAAAACTTTTTCTTTGACTACCTCTTGAAGCTCTAGAGAATGCAAAGCAGTGATCAGAGCAAACGGTGGCGACTGTGGCTCAGTGGCAGAGTAGTTGCCTTGCAATCAGAGGGTCGTAGGTTCGATTCGAGCTTCCCCCAGTCCCATGTCGATGTGCCCCTGGTGCAAGGCACTTAACCCCAAAAATTCTACATCGTCCTACTGAGCCATGTTGGCTATCGGTGTAAGAATGTGAGTGTCAATCGGTGAATATTGCTTTAATGTAAAGCGCTTTGAGTGATCAGTATGACTAGAAAAGCGTAATATAAGTTCAGTCGATTTACCATTTACTTTAAGGAATCTAAAATATATCACATGTATTCATTTATTTCACCCTTTTTGTCTAAGTACATACAGTAATTCCATAAATCATGTGTTCATTCATAGTTTTGATGCCTTTAATTGAGAATCTACAATGAAAATAAAGAAAATGCATTGAATGAGAAGGTGTGTCCAAACTTTTGGTCTGTACTGTAGACTAGTTGTGGGGATGTTACATCAAAAACGTTCAGAGAAACTTCAAATGGACAGCGCACTAACATTTGCAAAGGCAGTTTTGCAAATAAGACAACATGAAGAAATTAAGAAACAGCAACTGGTAGTTAGGGAGACTAAGAGTATAGAACAGAAAAAAGGCCAATGTGGACTTTTTAAAGTTTAAGAAAAAAATCAAAAAAAGAAATCAGTCAGGACAGGCCTTGGAAAGTAGAAGTCCGAAAGAGTACCAAAAAGGACACAAATGCGGTAAAGCACCCCAGCTCCCCAAAAACAACTTTGCGGCACATGATGCAGAGTGCAGAAAATATCGGAAGAAAGGTATTTTTACAGAGGTCTGCAGGTCAGGTCATTCCAACCACGAGCTACTCAAAAGAACTGCATGGCCCCCTCGCTAAAGCAACAAAACCACTGTATGGCTGCAGTGGTAAACCGCTCACATAGACAGTCCAGTTCAGTGCTTCCCTATGATACAAAGATAAAGTAGCAATGCAACCAGTGTTTGTCATACAGAGACTACCTACACCATTGTTGGGCTTTCAAGCTATTGCAGGGCTACGACTGTTGCACCCGGTGGACAGTGTGAAGGCACTGGGGGTTGATATAAAAAGACAATACCCCAGGGTATTCACAGGACTGGGACTCCTAAGGGGCAAGTACAAAATAAAACTCAAGGAAGATGCTAAACCCTATGTGCTTTCAATGCCGCGCCAGGTACCCCTACCGTTATATGAGAAAGTCAAACAGGAACTCGACAGCACAGTGACAATGGGAGTAATCGAACCGATTGAAGAGCCTACACATACGTGTGCAGGGATGGTGAACCTAATGACATTTCTTCTGGTATAACTCATCTGAATGAATATGTCTGCAGGGAGAGAGACATACTGCATGCGGTAGACAGAACCCTGGCCAAGCTGGCGGGAGCAACGGTCTTCACGAAGCTTGACGCTACAGCAGGTTTTTTCCAAAAAAGACTGACCCAGATGTTGACAGGCCTCGACGGAACAGTCTGCCACACTGACAACATTTTGGTCTTCGGGTCCACGCGAGACAGCACGACTGACAACGGCATAAAGCGTTAAAGTGGCTACAGCAGGAGCAGCTCATGCTCAACAATGAGAAGTGCCAATTTCGCAATGGACCACCTGGGCCACCTTGTGACTGCCAATGGTATTAAAGCTAATCCAGGGAAAATTAGAGCGATAAAGGACATGCCTGCACTTAAAGATGTTACTATGCTCATAGCATATGGGCCACTCGATCCCCAAAGTTGATGTCAGCAAACTACTCACTTATAGGGACTGCAACTAACTTTTAATCAGTCATACCCACGTTTTTCTGACTGCTATGGGTTAAACTAGAGGATGTTCCATTTACAAAGAGCCCAAACATGTTTTTATACTTCATAGCATTAAAGAATTGCAATAATTCTGATTTGGATACATCATATGTGATTTTGCCAAATGACCCCACTTGATAAGGGATTAATAATAAGGTCAAATTTACCAGTAGACCACTATGAACAGCTGCACTCTGTAGTTATTTTTATGTAGATAAATTTATGTATGACTTTAGTTCAAAAGTCAAGAATCTTGAAATAAAAGTATGAAAAGGTTTTCTAGAATCACAGGTGATGAAGCACATGCTGACATGGGACCTCATCCTGACACCATAGCTACACTAACAACAGATTGGGAGAGGAGTCACGTGCCTATTTGGACAGACCAGTTATAGATATGTTCTGCTGTCCCTGTGCTCTAAATCTGCTAAACAGGCCTCAAGGGAACAGAACTTTTCTGTTTTAGAGTGAAGCTTTCGGGTCCTTACCTACCCATTCCTTAAACCACATTTCTCTGCGTGTGTGTTTTTTTTAAAGGAAAAAGTGGACCGTGTGCATGAGAGACGAGTTGTGAGAGTTGGAAGTGGTTTAAAAGTTCAACTATGTTAGATGTTAAAATTGAAGCTGAACCAACGACAGAAGCTGCCCTAAATGTGTTGAATAATCTGTAGTGAAATGTATGTATATATTTGTGTTCAAATATCTATTAATATTTAAATATAAAAGTCATAACTAACGGATTTAAGAACAGAAGTGGCAAAGGAATTACATAAATATGTAAGATCAGCATCAGGCCGCTTTAGTCTACCTCCGAACAATGATAATAAAAGGCTACAGTAGGCGGCTGCTGTCCTATGATTTCATTGAGCCGCCTCGCTAGAAAAGGAATGACTTAAAAAATCGGAAAAATCTGAATATAAAACAGACCATGGAATAATTAATCTGAAAAGGGAAATAACAGTAGAGATAAAGTAAGGCAAAGACACATATCTAAAAACCTGAAACTTCAAGCTCAAACGTCACGAAGAGAAAGACAGTTCTAACAGATTAAAGAACAACTCCATTCTAGCCCTCCTGAACCAATGACAGGTTGTACAGCACTTCATAGAAGGCTGACCAAAGTTCAGCTTCCTGTTGGAAGCAGGTTAACCCGCCTAATTCATTCCAGACACATGATTAGAATAGGAATGTCACACTACCTACGAGCACGCGTCCACAGTAGGAATTCAGCAGCGTTTAAGGTTACAGAAAACCCTAAGGTCGAAGCTCTGTGGGCAGAAGAGACGACCCAGAAAATCCAACCTCCTATCGAATGGTGTTTGAGCTATTTTCTTCTGATTGTTTACGACCAAAAAATGAGGAGCATTGTCGCCATCTACTGCGCTGGAGTGTGTAACAATAGACGAGAAGAAAAAAAATTCTTTCTTTCTTTCTTTCTGAATGAATGAATGAATGAATGAATGAATGGAAGACAATATAACACATGACATTTTTCTAATATTTCCACTATAAACTGATTAATAACAACCATAACTAAATGTTTTACATTCCTTCTACTGCCTCCCAGTATAACCCTTAAACTCCAAAATATTTCCAAAGTATTTATATTTCTACTCAGTAATCGAACCTATTCCTTAAATATGAAACTTTTAAACATATTTAAATGCATGTATGATATAATCCATCCATCCATTTTCTGAACCGCTTATTCCTCAAGGGGTCGCGAGGGGGGGTACAACCTGGACGGGTCGCCAGTCCATCACAGATGTATGATATAATTAGATTTACAAATCTTGTAAAGTGCCTTGAGATGACATCTGTTTTGTAGTCACTCTATATAAATAAACTGAATTGAATTGCTATATAATCTGAAAATGTATGTATGAACATATAGTGATATACAAAAAAGAAAATGGCCAGCTGGATTTAGCAAATAGTATGTGCGACCTATTGAATGGACAATTTTCTTTCAGGATTCAACAAGTTACTTAACCCCAACCGGTGAGTTGCTTCTCATTTCATAAACAACATTGTCAAAAGACACATCTCTTGGTTGTGGAAAAGATGTTTTATGTTTGAGAAGGCTCAAATCACCCATGCATCAAGCAGAGAAAACATCTAAGGAGACTGGAGAAACTACAAAAATTGGGTTAAGGACTGTCCAACACATTTTTAAACAGTGGAAGCATGGTGGAGAACCATCGTCCTCCAGAAAGAAATGTGCCTGGAAAAAAAAATCCTGAATGATCGTGACTTGCTATCACTTAAACGATTGATGAAATCAAAGCAAAGAAACTCAACAGTAGAACTCAGGGATATTTGTAATAGTGAAAGTAAAAGCATGTCCACATGCACAATGCAAAGGGAAAGAAAGAAAACCACTAACCAGTCAGCCAAACTGGAAAAAAGGCTTCAAAGGGAGCATAACGATTGGAGTCTGGAATATGGAAGAAGGCCATGTGGTCTGATGAGCCCAGATTTACCCTGTTCCAGAGTAAGAGTTCCGGAGTAAGAATAAAGGCAGATGAAGTGATGCACCCTTCAAGCCTAATGCCTACTGTACAAGCCTGTGGGGGCAGCACCATGATCTGCGGTTGGTGCAGTTGGTCAGGTCTAGGTTCAGCAGAAGTATTGCTAGAGTCTGTTATGAATTTTCCTTCCTTCATTGTGCATGCAGATGCCACCTGCAAACTACGGTTCTCTGTTACACGGTTTTAACAGTTTTAACTTTTTTTTTTACTTCTTTTTAACTGGTTAAACTGTTTTTATTTTTTTGTTACTAGTTTTAACCGTTTTTAACTTTAGTTATCTTTTATCGGACGCGTTTGATTCGGACTGATGAACAGCAGCGTGGTATAACAACTACGGCAGAGGACGAGCGCTGGTTCCAGCGAGGGCGTAACCAAAAGCCCCCTTCAGCTCCACTCCGGTGCCCCAGGGTGCGTGGTCGACGTTCGGGCCTGGTCACGGTGGGGGGACTCGGAGCGGCCGACACCGTTCTTCTCCACCCAGCCTTGGGCATGACTTTCCTCCTCTCACCGTCCGTTCATGCGCGCCAAACCCCATCAGCTCCACAGGAACGCCGACCATTCCCTCTTAGCAGCAGTCGAACTCCGGTAGCCACCTACGTCACACCAAACCTAGGACTACAGCCAGGACCCGCCGAGGTGTGCTCCCAATCCACTGGACGAACCCTCGGCACCCACGTCTTTCCAGTCTCCCGCAGGACCTCCAGGTCCCCAAGAGAGGACTGCCGGGCCGTCCGCCCGTCTCCCGTCCCGTCAAGGGACGTCCGTCCAGCCTCCCGCATGACCTCCAGGTCCCCAAGAGAGGACTGCCGGGCTGTCCGCCCGTCTCCCGTCCCGTCATGGGACGTCCGTCGAGCCTCCCGCTGGACCTCCAGGTCCCCAAGAGAGGACCGCCGGGCCGTCCGCCCGTCTCCCGTCCCGTCAAGGGACGTCCGTCCAGCCTCCCGCTGGACCTCCAGGTCCCCAGGACAGGATCGCCGGGCCGTCCGCCCGTTTCCCGTCTCTCCAAGGGACGTCCGCCAGTCTTTCGTCCAGCCAGAGGACGCCATTTGGGCCGTTTGCCCGTCTTCTGTCCCGCCAGGGGACGTCCACCAATCATTCGTCTTGCCAGACTCTCGCACACCCCTGTCCACCACAACGGCCCCAACTGCTCCTGCCCTCTCTGCCCCTTCCACCGCATCCTGATGACCAGCTGGTCCCTGTCCCTATAAACTCAGTCCTGATTTTAACAGTAACTCACATATTGGACCTTTCCCCACTTCATTCATATCTGTTTTTGTCAGCAGAGAGCAAACAAATAATCATAAACTGAACAAATGCAACCCAAATAATCTTAAACGTTTACTAAAAATCCCACATCCAGTCAATCATACAGTCACTCCATCTCCAACCACTATTAATATGGCTCTTTTAAATGTTTGCTCTCTGCTGAATAAAACTTTCATAATGAATGATTTGATTTTAGACCTAAATTTTATTTTTAACAGAGACATTACTGAGTACAGACACCCCTTCTGTTCTTACAGAGGCCTCCCCACCAAGTTTTAACTTTTCTTATCAACGAGGTAGTAGATATGGGAGGCGGAACTACTTTTATAAATTCATCAACTCTTTCCACCAAACCTATTTTTCTTGATAATTTTACTACTTTTGAATATACTGTCACTGTTTTTAGCACTCCTCAGATTTAATGAGTCAGTTTATAGGCCTCCGAACAGGAATTAACTTTTTATTCAAGAATTATTTTATTCAGAGTTTTTAACAATTTTGCACAACTCTTATGAAAGGATAAATTTAGCCGGTGATTTTGATCCTATTAGAAACTTCTGTGAGAACTGTCAGGAAGCGTCATCTAACCCCTGAAGTGGCTGCAGGTTTTCTTGAAGTTTTTAAAAAGTTCCTTTCTGTATTTTACCTGCCTCGTGTGATTTTATTGTGAATGATTTTAACAGTAGGCTTAAATCTGCTTTAGACCTGCTGGCTCCACTTAAAGCTGTAAACACACATTCAAAACATACAAAACCATGGAGAAAGATCTTAAAAAATTATGGAGGAGCTGCAGGGCGTTAGAAAGGAAATGTAGGAAAAATAAAATTACAATAAATCATCAGATATACATAGAACATCTTAAATTATACAATAACACTTTAAGACATTCCAGAAATGCATACTTTTCCAGAATCATCTAAGAACATAAAAATAACCCCCAAATTATTTTTTCCACCATTGACAATATTCTAAATCATACCTCTAATACTTTTCAGAAAACCCCCTCAAACAGTCTATGTGAGAAGTTTGCAGACCACTTCAGAGGAAAGGTAGACACCATCAGATGTAATATTTTATCCTCTCAAACAAACATGGTTTTAGACAAAACTGAGTGTCTGCCTTTACCAGAGGATACACGGACAGTTTTGTCCTGGTAGAAGCTGGGACCCTTGACAAAGTTTTCTCCTCTGTGAGGCCCACCACAAGTGCTGTGGACCCGATTCCCACCCAGTTTTTTAAGCAATTTAATGGATCACTTAGAGATGAGATTTTAACCCTAATGCTCCCTTCAGATGGGTGTTTTTCCTGCCGCCTTTAAGTGAGGCCCCTGCTGAAGAAGGGAAATTTAGATTTTAATGATTTAAACAATAACCGACCGGTCTCTAACTTACCATTTTCAAGCAAAGTTTTAGAAAAACTTATTTTAATTCAACTTAATGATTTTATTAACACTCATAATGTCCTAGAGAAATATCAGTCTGGTGTTAGGGTGAACCACATCACCAAGACGGCTCTTTTAAAGATTTTAAAAAATTTCAGATTAAACTATGATGCCCAGAAGGTGACAGTGTTGGTTTTACTGGATCTAAGCGCTGCCTTTGATATAGTAGACCACACTATTCTTTTAAGCCGTTTAAAACACATCGGCCTCTCTGGTGATGTTCACAACAGAACTTTTATGCTAAGTTTAGATACCTGTTTCTCTAAGGTCCACAAGATCACATGTGGTGTGCTCCAGGGTTCAGTTTTAGGCCCAGTGCTTTTTAACCTGTATATGCTCCCTCTTGGTGGTGTCATTAGAAGACATGGAGTGAACTTCCACAGTTATGCTGATGATACACAGTTGTACATCTCCATATTTCCTGATGACACACTGGCAATGGATGCACTTTTTAAGTGCATTTTAGACATCAAATGCTGGATGGCAGAAAACTTTATTATGCTCAACTAGGACAAAACTGAAGTTTTAGTTATCGGTCATGAGGCTCAGAAAGAGAAACATTTACCAAAACTACAATCACTGTCTTTTAATCCATCTTTACAAGTGAAGAACCTGGGTGGGATTTTTGACTCTGAGCTGACTTTTATCCACCACATTACAAACATTACAAAAATAGGTTTTTATCACCTAAAGAACATCGCCAGAGTCCGCCCCATTTTCTCTCGGGCCAATACGGAGACGCTAATGCATGCTTTTATCACCAGCAGAATTGATTACTGTAATGACCTGCTTTCTGGTCTTCCCAAAAAGACTACCACAAGTTTACAGCTTTTTTTAAAATTCAGTAGCACGTGTCCTGATGAAGACCAGAAGTCGGGAGAACATTACACTGGTCTTAAAATCCCTGGTGGATCGGGCCGAATGGGGGTGCCTATTGGAGTCAGCAGGGGAGCTGGCTCCCTGGGGTTGGCAATGGTCACCCCAGTTATTTTCTCCCCATCCCCATTGCCTCTGTCCACCTGCTCCTTCATTCTACCATTCACAAGGCCTTGGGACGTGGGCACGTCACTGGGGTGCGGGATGGAGCTTCCGTCTTCGCTACCCGGTGGCGGCCTGGGTCCCGATTTTATTGAGCAACTTAGACACTTACACTTGCAACATTTACATGGAACGCACATGTAGGGACCTGGCGGTGGGGCGCATTGGCGCTGGGGGCGGGACCCCTCATGGGGGGCCCCTTATAGGGGGCCCGTTGTGGGGGGCCTCGCCTGTGGTGCCGGCACCCACTGTTTAAATGCATCTAGACACTGAGGGCCCGGGGGGGGAGATGGGGGTACCCGGCAGTATTCCCATGTCCCACCCCTCTGTTTTAAGTGCACATTAGAACAACACGCAACAACACCACATTGAGCGGGGGGAGAGAGGCTGGGGGGTCTTTCCACACCCCTGTTCGTTGGACCATCAGGGGTCGGAGCCCGGGTAGAACATCAGGCCGTCTGGTCGGGGTCCTGGGCTGGTGGGCTGCTCTTGCCGGTGTGGGGGCCTTGGCGGTCTGCTTGTCCCCATCCTGGTGGGCAAAGGGGTCTGTCTCCCGGGTGCAGGGGCAGGGTGCTCTATTGGGGCGTCTGTCCCTGGGCCTGGGAGTATGGAGTATAGTGTACGTATGGGGGGTATGAATGAGTGTATAGCGTATTTGTAAGAATGTGTACGCATGAGAGGGAGGGTACGTATGAGTGTCTCTGTCTGTCTATGTCTACCTGTCAGGTTGGGTGTTTGGCTTCCCTCTGGCCTGATGCGTCTTCTTCCCCTCAGTTACTCCCCGTCGGTGATGGATGCTCCTGCCCGCTGGTTGATGATGGCTCTCGATGCCTGGGGCCGGGGGTCCCGGTTGCGGCCCGGCTCGGTCCTGGTGCATGTCTGGCGGGTCCTGGGTGGTCCGGTGTGTCGGGCGGCCGCTGTTTCGGGCCGACGTCCTCGTTGGATTGACTGGGGCACCTCTTATGGGGGTGCCGGGGTTGTAGAGTAGGTTGGTGCCGTCCGGTGGATCGGTGGGGACCGTGCCTGGCGCCCAGGCCTCCTGCCGGTTCCAGGACTTCTGCTGACTGGTCGGTTCATCTCGGGGGGGCTGTCCGGCATTGGCTGGGCCCCTGATCTTGGCGCCCTGCGTGGGGTGGGATCTGGACCCAGGAGCTGGAAGATCTGGATGTCCAGGTGCTGGCTGGGCGCGGCCTTGGGAGGGCGTACATCCGCTGTGGCTCTTGCTGTGGCTCCCTGGTGTGTGGGTGTGTGGGGGCGGGCCGGCTGTTGGCGGTGGGTATTGGTCCGGGGTGGCGGCGGCGTGTGTTGTCCGTTGGCTGGCTGCGGATCCCCCTTGCCTGTGGCGGCGGCGGGGGGCCCTTGTCGGCTGGTCCCTGGTTGGGACCCCGCTGGGGGGAGGGGTGCCCCTGGTCCCCGTGGCCTCCGGGTCCTGATCCGAGGCCTGCCCTGGCGTAGCCGGTTTCCGGCGGAGCGCGTGGGCTCGTCACTGCGATCTCTCGGGCCCCCGCATTGCGGCTGGTGGGTGTTCCCCTGGGGCTTCCATCTGTTCCTCTCTTGGTGGGTGATCGACCCTGCGCTGATCCGCCTGTGGCCTCTGTACTCTGTGGGACCCTGGATGCATACATCTCTTGTCTCCTCCATGTCTGTGTCGATTCCTGTAGGACGGATTGACGGTTCCTTACACCAGCTATCAATCACCTGCATGGGGAAACCTTATTCAGACCTACATGCTCGCACACACATAGGTGTGGGGACATTGGTGTGGACGGACATATCTTAAGCTGAGATTATCATCATTAGTTAGTTGTTCACAGGAGTTTACCAGAAACATTTGTATTATGTTCATTAATCCATGCTTGTGTGTAGTGAATGTGTAATTCTTATTTTATTCTACTAGATCCGAACTATTGGTTTGGTTCTGTACAGTTTGTTGTTTTTGTTTTGTATTACTGTTTCTCTGCCATCCGGCAGAGGTGGAGGACTGGGATGTACACATGTTTTCTTGTGTTCTTTGTTTGCCTCCCTGTCTTGTGTCGTCGGTTTGCGCCTCTGCTGGTCCGGTTTCTTTTCTTCACCTTCTCCCTTTCTCCCTTCTTGTCTCGGTTTAGTGTCCATGACGTCAGGAAATTGAACCCACAGTGATCATTAATAAAGAATTTTCATACATATACTGTACATCAAGTGGCGTACTACAGCGAAGCTGTAATACTCTGCTTGGGAAAGTAAAACTGTTGGGCTTGTACTTGATACTCAGACACCAATTCTGAGTAGCATACTGCTAGACAGGACACGTTAAAAAAAGAAAAAAAAAAATCCCTGCATTGGCTCCCCGTATGTTTTAGGATCAATTTTAAGGTTCTTTTAATGGTTTTTAAGTGTCTTAATGGCCTTCTTATCTTTCTGAAAAGGTTTTACCATATTAACCCTTGCTGTCTTTGTGATCCTCTAGCATCCGTCTGCTTGTCATCCCCAAAGTCTGAACACGCACTCATGATGAAGTCTTTTAATTATTATGGGCCTCACCTCTGGAACAGGCTGCCGAAGGACTTCAGGGCCGCAGAGAACGTTCATGTTTTTAAGAGCAGGCTCAAGACTCACCCTTTTAACAGAGCCTTTAACTGATTATTATTAATTAATTAATATATGTTTAATCGGTTTGCATTTTTTACCTGATATACTTTTTAGTTTGGCTTTCAATGGACTATTATTATTTATTATTAATCTGCTTTGCATTTTTATTTTGATCCTATCTCCTATAATTTTACTACTTAATCTCATTATCTAGTATTTAATTTATCCATCCATCCATTTTCTGAACCGCTTAGTCCTCCAGGGGTTGCGGGGGGGCTGGTGCCTATCTCCAGCTATCAACGGGCAAGAGGCGGGGTACACCCAGTCCATTACAGGGCCACATAGAGACACACAGGACAAACAACCATGCATGCACACACCCACACCTAAAGACAATTTAGAGTGATCAATTAACCTGACAGTCATGTTTTTGGACTGTGGCAGGAAGCCGGAGTACCCGGAGGGAACACACGCAGGCACGGGAAGAGCATGCAAACTCCATGCAGAAAGGCCAGGGCCAGAAAGGCCAGGGCCTGGCCTGGGCCAGGATACGAACCCACAACCTGCAAGGCAACAGTGCTAACCACTGTACCACCGTGCCGCTGTATTTATTTTATATTTGAACTTATTTTAATTTTCCTCCCAGTGTTTCCTCTATGGAAGCCCTCTGCCTCGGGGCCGCTGGTCGGCTGTAGCTGCCTGGGCGCTCTCCGGGTAGTGCTTGGGTGTAAGCGGTGGTACCAGCCTTCCCTCCTCTGGGCACCCTAGGTCAGTGCATTGGCTGCTGCTGCTGCTCTGCAGCTGCCGATGGCTCCCATGTTTGCATTTCCTGGCTCATCTGTACTCAGTGCCCACTGCTGTTTTTTTATTGTAGCTTTTAAGTGGGTGCGTGTATGGCTGATGGGTTGGGTTGGGTTAGGAGGGGGTTGTAGTAGCGAGGATGATTTTATTTTTGGTTTTGAAGGTGGGGGGAGGGTCATTTTAAATCTGTAAAGCACTTTGAGAAGCTGTGGTTTGAAAAGCGCTTTATAAATAAGAATAAGAATGAGGTCAGCTAACAACCTGAATATACTGAATGACCAGGTTATTCCATGAATGGTTTTGTTTTCTTCCCTGATGGCACAGGCATGGGCATAATATTCCAATGTGCTGAATTGTCCACATCAAAATGAAAATGATACATTCACGTTGACTCTGCCCTCTTTACTCCCGCCCAATGTATTTTGTGATTGGCTTTGCTTCCTGTGCGTTGTCGTGGTTGTGTTTGGGACCAAAGTTTAACATCAACTAAGCATGTCGAGCAAATAATGGAAGCGAGAGGACATTTTCATTTTCACAAAACTGTAAGTCAGTCAAACAACATATGCCAATTTATTGTAAGACTAACGATGACATATGCTATACTTGTTAAGGGTTGTATTGTCATTGGAAGATCTAACGTGACACACGGACACCGGTGACAAGAAGCAGATGAGTCTTGATTTTTTTTTTTTTTATTCGTCCTGAAGGGACATACGTTATATCCGATGTCAACAGCCAGACATTAGCTTATTATTTAGCCTAATTTATAAAGTTTCACGGCCAGAACGCGGCGGCCGCTCAGTTGGCTTTAGCTAACTTCCTGTTAGCTACTGGGTGTTTTAGACTGAGGACATAAATGAACAACTCGTATTCTCCTGTATGAAGAGCTCCCAAACGTGATGATTGAAAAATGGATATTTTGAAACTCATAAAGCGTTATTCTGTCGCATGTCGGGCCATATGTAGTTGCAGCAACTCGTAGAAACACTTGAATGGTTTTAAAGAGAGTTCTGCCTCGCGGCCTCTGCGTTGCTAAGCAACCGGGTTCTGGCGATAATATGACATTAAGCTTAGCCTTTTATTATGACTGGAAAACCCGTACAGATTATAGATTTTGGACATTGCTGGACTGATTGTGTGGGTCCGTGAATGACCCAGCAGGGTGCGTTTATTCTGCCGCGCTGCGCGGTGAGGGCATCCCAGACCACCACCGTCACCACCACCAAGTGGGCTCAGTATGGCAACAATACTAAGCCAGCTATGACATCAAATGCACGTGTGCTAAATAATAAGACTACAAGAAGCATGTTGTGCATGCCATGTCTGTGTGCAGTGGCTGCAAGCATGTACAACATGTGTTCCAAATGCGAAGAATAGACCGTTACAGAATGAGTGTGTTTCATTATTCATTTAGAATCATTTCCCCCCAACACCGTATCTGTACACATTTTAGTCAGATAGCTTAATATAAATATTTATCTTTCAGCAATTTTTTTGGCAAGTTGTTGCTGTTTACATGGATCAGCTGTCTGTCAGCAAACAGCTAAAACGTTCCCCATTGTGTTTTGTAGTTCACAGTAACCTTGTTTATGATGAAAACCCTGCTAATTAATGTTAATTAAAATAGACTGTTATTCAAATTGCCCTTAAATGTAGATGCAGGTCTGCTGCTGGTTTTTGACATGTGATGCATTCTGTCACTGCCCATGACATCATTTCTAAAGGAGACAGAAGATCCCCAGCCACGTAGCTGAGCTTCAGACACAAACAAATCAGGGATACAGGTACATTTGACAGAATTGAATAAATTACTAAATGTACAATTAGCTGATTATGGACATTGGCGAATACATCACAGGCTACATGTTATTTCAAAGTTAGACACCATGTGTTATTTCAATAGGATGAAACTACAGCAGGTCTGATGAGCAGTGGTTCAGGGACAGACCAGGGGGAATCACAGGTGAGACATATGTCAGCATAGTTTATAATAGGCTAACTACAATACATTTTAGATCATGAAAAGGAATAACAAAGCTTGATTTAGAACAAAAATTAGACCTTTTGTTTATTTGGTTAATTGGTTATTGAATATGGTCTTGTAACATCAAAGTTACGCCCTTGGTCACAGGCATATTCCAAAATGACAATGCCAGGATTCATCAGGCTCAAATTGTTAAAAAGTGGTTCTGGAAGCATGACACATAATTTTCTCACATGGACTGCCCACCACAGTGTCCAGACCTTAACCCCATTGAGAATATTTAGGTGATGCTACAATATTATATTATCCTAATATTTAGGAGAAAGCATTGCACAGCGGTCGGACTCTATCATCCTCTATGCAAGATCTTGGGGGAAAATTCATGCAACACTGGAAATAAATCTTGTGATATTGCAGAAGCTTATTGAAATAATGCTAAAGAGAATGCATGGCATAATCAAAGCTAAAGGTGGTCCAATTAAATATTAGCATGTGTTACCTTTTTTCTTTTGGTGCCACAACAATTTTTTTGGCCAAGCAGTGCAATTCTTAATAGCAACATATTTTGATTCAGCAACACCCATAAATCCCCCAACCAGCCGGTTCTATGCTGTATGTCCATGTGAAACATCTTTGAGAGCGCTGTTTCTGCAGACCACCTGCCACGGGTAGTCTATCTTTCCTCTGAAGTGGTCATGTTGTGACTAGACCTTTCAGTATTTGAAAAAGAGTTGAAAGATTTAAAGGCAGTATCCTTTTGAAAATGATTAATTTTCTGCTGAATTTTCTCAATATGAAACATTAAAATTAATCATTTCCATTTAAGTTTCTAGGAATGGTGTTACTCACCAGTGCAATTTATATGATCTGCAGATAGTGGTACAAAAACAAAACTATAATCCACTGGTTTTGAATGTTTTCTACATTATTGAATCATAAATCAAACAGAAATGTCTCTTTATCCCTCTCTCTGCTGCACTCAATTCAAGATAGTTCCTCAGAGCACTTTACAAGAAAAGTCAAAGCATTACAATCATACATACATTCAAATCAGTTTAAAAGTTTTCAATCTAAAATGAAACTCACCCCCAATAAAATGTTTTTTGCTGATGAGATGTATGAGTGTCTATAAGGGCTGACTACATATCTGGACACTGTTTTTGGTATTTTAGAACATTTGATTAAAAAAATAAAATAAAATAAAAAAATGCCAGTGGCTTGAAGGAATCAAGCCACAATTGGAGTGCGCTGTTGGGTGAGCGTGGAGACGTATCGCGTTGGTAAGACGTATCGCGTCATTTCCTGTTTTGTGACTAACTCGTTTGTAGCAAGTCGGTGTTTCTCTCTCTCTTGAACTGATCTAACTTTCTCTGTCAATAAGTTTTTTCTGAGTTGCTTTAACACACAAACACATTAAAACGTTAATTTTCTTCACGGTTTAGGACTCTTTAAGCGTTTTACTGGGTTAATTACTTTGTTCTTAGGTAAGGTAAGGTACCGCTTGGTTAGCTTAGCTTTACGGCTAGCATGGCTTCGGCAGCTTTCTCTCTTGTCCCTCCATCTCTCTCTACACCTCCTCCTCTTTCCTGCTCTCTCTGTCAGATGTTTAGTTACTCCTCCGCCTCATTTAGTGAAGTTGGTAGGTGTAATAAGTGCAGCATTTTTGTAGCTTTGGAGGCGAGGGTTTCTGAGCTAGAGGCCCGGCTCCGCGCTGTAGAACAGCCAGGCCCAGCAGTAGCTAGCGCGGAGTCAACTAGGACAGGACCTAGCCGTCCTTCAACAGCTCCCGTGCAGCCGGGACCTCAGGCGAGCTGGGTGACTGTTCGTAGGAAGACTAGCGCCAGACCCCAGTCCGCGGCCAACCTCCAGCCCCTTTCTCTGAACAATAGGTTCGCCCCGCTCAGCGACGCACCCGCCGAGCAGGAGAGGCCGATTCTTGTAATTGGCAGCTCCATAGTTAGGAATGTGGCTCCAGAGACACGAAAGACCACCGTCAAATGCCTTCCAGGGGCCAGGGCTGCGGACATTAGGTCCCATCTGAAGCTTTTGGCCAAGGACAAACGGCGGTATAGCAGGATCGTTATCCATGCTGGTGGCAACGACACCCGGCGACGGCAGTCGGAGGTCACTAAAATTAGCGTAGCTTCGGTGTGTAGGGCTGCCAAAAAGATGTCTGACTCTGTAATTTTTTCTGGTCCCCTGCCTGATCGTACTAGCGATGACATGTACAGCCGTATGCTTTCGTTCCACCTTTGGTTGTCAAGGTGGTGTCCAGAAAACGATGTGGGCTACATTGATAACTGGGGGGCCTTCTGGGGAAAACCTGGACTGTTACGTAGAGACGGCATCCATCCCACCGAGGACGGAGCTTCGCTTCTTTCCAGGAACATTGATAGGGTTATCTCTAGTTCCCCAAAGCCGTGACAACCCAGAGTCCAGCTCAGGGAACCCAGAGTCGAGCTCAGGGAACCCAGAGTCAGCTCAGGGAACCAGAGTCTGGGACCAGAGTCCAGATCAGGGAACCCAGAGTCCAGGTCAAGGAACAGGGACTGCCACCCACCCACTACCCTATAGAGATAGTTTCCCGTCCACTACCCAAAACTAATGAATTAAAAGTTAATGCTACTAGAGCAAAGTATAAAAATCTCATAAAGATAAATAAAACTCGGACTGAACATAAAAACAAATCAATTAAATGTGGTTTACTAAACATAAGATCTCTCCCCTCAAAAACACTCTTAGTAAATGACTTAATTTGTGAAAATAATATTGATTTGTTTTGTCTTGCAGAGACATGGTTGCAGGAAGAGGACCATGTCACAATAAATGAGTCAACTCCCCCTAGCTACTTAAACTTTAGTGTCCCTCGAAGTACTGGTCGAGGAGGTGGAGTAGCAACTATCTTTCATTCCGATTTACTAATTAATCTCCAAAAAAATAATAGTTACAGTTCCTTTGAGCATCTAGTTTTTAGCTTTCCTCATACACATAACAAAGCAGTAAAGCCACTTTTGTTTGTGGTCTTATATCGTCCACCAGGACCTTATTCTCAATTTTTAGATCAGATTTCAGATTTTCTATCTGACTTAGTTTTAAACACTGATAAAGTCATTATAGTCGGAGACTTCAATATTCATGTTGATAATGAAAGTGATAGTCTAAATACAGCTTTTAACACTATCCTAGACTCAATAGGCTTTACTCAAAATGTGCAGGGACCAACACATTCTTGTCACCACACTTTAGATCTTGTGCTGACTTATGGCATTGACTGTGAAGAAATAACAGTCTTTCCACATAACCCTATCCTGTCTGATCATTTCCTTATCACTTTTAAACTTACTCTAATGGATCATATCAAACCTGAAAGAAAACTTCATTATACCAGAACGTTATCAGACAACGCTGTAGCAAATTTTAAAGAAGCTCTTCCAACTTTAATTTCCTCAGTTTATAAATGCAGAACAGAAAACAGTGATTTAACTCGTGACCCCTCACAACTTGACATTTTAGTTCATAGCGTTAATTCCTCCCTGCGTCGGGCAATAGACAAAGTTGCCCCCTTGAAAAGGAAGGTGGCTAGCCATAGAAGATTAGCTCCCTGGTTTAATTTAGAGCTACGTACCCTAAAGCAGAATGTTAGAAAACTAGAGAGAAAATGGCGCTCCACGCATTTACATGATTCCTTTTTAATATGGAAAAATAGTTTATTGCTATATAAAAAGAGCCTTCACACAGCTAGAACAGCATATTATTCATCTTTAATCGAGGAGAATAAAAATAATCCTAGGTTTCTTTTTAATACAGTTGCCAAACTCACACAGGATCATAGCTCTATCGAGCCAACCATTCCCCAAGCTCTAAGCAGTGACGACTTCATGCAATTCTTTATAAATAAAATAGACTCCATAAAGAATAAGATAATTGGGAACCTTCCCAATATGCTTGCTTCCTCCTTAGTTAATGAGGCAGCCTCAAAAATGGTGGAACCTAATATATGCTTAAACTGCTTTAATGCAGCCGAACTTTGTGATGTACTAAAATTATTAGCTTCATCTAAAC
Organism: Apricaphanius iberus; assembly: GCA_028564705.1. Taxonomy (NCBI): domain Eukaryota; kingdom Metazoa; phylum Chordata; class Actinopteri; order Cyprinodontiformes; family Aphaniidae; genus Apricaphanius; species Apricaphanius iberus. Next base: position 20,450 of record JAPXFQ010000236.1, read on the forward strand.
CTTCAACTTGCGTTTTAGACCCAATCCCAACTAAACTCTTAAAAGAAGTTTTCCCTCTGATCGCTGCTCCAATTTTAAATATAATGAATCTATCCTTAGTCAATGGATATGTACCACAGGAGTTTAAGATTGCTGTAATTAAACCTCTACTTAAGAAACCCTCTCTTGATCAAAACGACTTAATTAACTATAGACCGATATCTAATCTTCCCTTCTTATCTAAAATTCTTGAGAAAATAGTTGCACACCAGATATGTGAGCATTTAAACAATAATGAGCTGTTTGAGAAGTTTCAGTCAGGCTTTAGAGCTCATCACAGCACTGAAACAGCTCTGGTGAAGGTTACTAATGATATTCTCATAGCCTCAGACAATGGACTGGTGACCATTCTGGTCCTGTTAGATCTCAGTGCTGCCTTTGACACTGTTGACCACAATATTCTCATAGAAAGGCTTCAAAGTGTCGGTATAATAGGAACAGCACTAGGTTGGTTTAAATCTTATTTGTCTAACAGATTTCAGTTTGTTCAGGTAAACAATAGATCTTCCTCAACCTCAATAGTTACTTGCGGAGTACCACAGGGTTCAGTGCTTGGGCCGATTCTCTTTACTATATATATGCTTCCTATTGGTAAAATAATTAGGCAGCATGGGATAAAATTCCATAGTTACGCAGATGATACACAGCTATATCTATCCATAAATCCTGATGAATCCAATCAGTTAGGTAGACTACAGGCATGTCTGGAAGACATAAAAACTTGGATGACTCTAAACTTCTTGCTTCTAAATTCTGATAAAACAGAAGTTGTCGTCTTTGGACCAGAAGCTCTGAAAAAGAAACTACTTAGTCAGCCCCTTCACCTGGACGGCATTAAATTAGCCTCCAGTAATAAAGCAAAAAACCTCGGTGTCATTTTTGACCAAGATATGTCATTTAGAACTCACATTAAAGAAGTCTGTAGGATTTCCTTTTTTCACCTTAGGAATATTGCAAAAATTAGAACCATCCTGTCCAGGAATGATGCTGAAAAACTAGTCCATGCCTTTGTTACTTCAAGGCTGGATTACTGTAACTGTCTATTATCAGGTAGTCCACAGAATACAATTAAAAGTCTTCAGTTAGTTCAAAATGCTGCTGCTAGGATTCTGATGAATATTAAAAGAAGAGATCACATTTCCCCTGTTTTAGCTTCTCTTCACTGGCTCCCAGTAAAATCTAGAATAGAATTCAAGATCCTCCTTCTGACATATAAAGCCCTTAATAATCTAGCTCCATCATACATAAGAGACCTGATTGTTCCATATGTTCCTAACAGAGACCTTCGCTCTCAGACTGCAGGTTTACTGGTAGTTCCTAGGATTTCTAAAAGTAGAATGGGTGGCAGATCTTTCAGCTATCAGGCTCCCCTCCTATGGAACCGGCTCCCAGGGTTGGTTCGTGAAGCAGACAATTTGTCTATCTTTAAAACTAGGCTAAAAACTTTCCTCTTTGACAAAGCTTACAGTTAGAGATATGTTTATAGGTAGTTAGAGTCAGGTCAGACAGGTAGATAGGAAGAGACAGGTTAATGTTAGTAGTCAGGCAGAGTGTCAAAAGTTAGGAAGAGATAGGAAGAGGTAGAGTAGCTAGGTAGAGATAGATTAATGTAAGCCAGGTAAAGATCCGGAGCCGGTCGCGGCTTACCGCCGCGGAAGAAATGCGCCCCACAGGGGCCAGCCAGCGCCGGAGAGAGGTCCCTCAAGGGGATCCTCCCGCACAGTGCGGCCGCCCATTACCTGCCGGGTTGAATCCCCCGGGCAGACTGTGCGGACCCCACCCGTTTATCTCTTAAACGTTTCTCGCCCTCTTCAACTCTGTCCTCTCATTTCTGTCTATTTTTCTTTAAGATAGTTGACGACTATCGGTCTCGTGCCGGTATTTAGCCTTAGATGGAGTTTACCACCCACTTTGGGCTGCATTCTCAAACAACCCGACTCCGAGAAGACCCCGGCATGACGGGGGCCGTTACCGGCCCTACACCGTCCACGGGTCAGGAGGACTCAGACAGAGTGTTGGTAGCCAGGTCTCCTAGTAGCTAGGAGACAGGTTAATGTTAGTAGCTATGCTGCTTTAGGCTAGGCTGTTGGAGGACATTATTAGGGTCTGTTCCTACTTTCTCTCCTACTTCTCCCCAACTGCATGATGTGCTGTCAATTCAAGCACTAACCTGTTTTCTATTATAGTAGGTGCTCCGGATTAGCCCTGCTTGACGACCCTGACTAAGATGGCATTGCAGTGACGGAAAATTCTCCACGTCCTGCAACAAACTTGTGCATCAGTTCTATTGCTCTTTCTGTGTCTCTGTTATGTATTCTCCAAGCCACAGACGGTCGCGGCAGATAACCGCTTGTGCTGAGCCTGGTTCTGCCGGAGGTTTCTTCCTGTTAAAAGGGAGTTTTTCCTTCCCACTGTCGCTGCATGCTTGCTCAGTATGAGGGATTGCTGAGAATTCCACGACGCAATCTTCTGTGGTTCTGTAATTTCTACACTAAACATTGTATTGTAATAACTCTTTTTGTAAAGTGCCTTGAGATGACATCTGTTGTGAAATGGCGCTATATAAATAAACTGAATTGAAATTGAAATTGAATTGAGTACCCTCATCAGTTTAAAACTTTACGCTGCACTTGAAAATCGGGCATAGGCTTTTCCCCAGCTTTTATTTCCTACATCAGCCATCCTGCTGCTCTAGATTATAAAACAAGCTGAATCTTGGCCACAGCTCCATAGCAAGTTGAAGATAGAATAGCAAGGAAGTTTTGACACCACCCAGCCCTCCTCCATGTTTGTCCCTTGGTCAGCCAGGCAGCTCTTCCTTTGAGCCGCATTTTTAAAACCAGGAATGTTGGTGGAGGCCGAGTGTAAGATACTCTTTCCGGAATCCCAGCAGATTGCATTGAGTCATTGGATCAGTCCAAGTTCAGTATCTGCATCCTCCGGAGGATTCATATGAAGGATGCCACATCACAGTGCCACCATGAAAGGCTTTCCAAATTTGAAAGGTCCTTCAAATGCAGCCCATTCATCCATCACTTCTCTATCTCTTATCCGGGGTCGGGTCGTGGGGCAGCAGCTTGAGCACAGAGACCCAGACTTCTTTCTCTCAAACCACTTGGGCCAGCTCCTCGGGAAGAATACCAAGGCATTCCCTGGTCAGCCAAGAGACAGCCTCTCCAGCATATCCTGGGTCTTCCCCTGTGACTCTTCCAGGTGGGACATGCCCAGAACACCTTACCTGGGAGGCATTGAGGAGGCATCCTGACCAGATGCCCGAGCTCCTCTCGATGTGGAGGAGCAGCAGGTCTACTCTGAGCCCCTAATGACCAAGCTTCTCACCCACCTTCGCATCACTATGGGAGAACCCAGACGCGCTGCTGGAAACTCATTTCAGCCGCTTGTATCTGTGATCTCATTCTTTTGGTATTTGCCCAGAGTTCGTCACCATAGATGTGACTAGATCTTCACTGAGGAGAGAGTCCTCCTTTACCCCGAATCTGATGGATCTTTTCCCAGTTATCAGTTTCTCCGACTCATTTATCCCATCCTACATAACACACAATATCTTTTGGCAGAGAGTTTCAAAAAATTGCGGACAAAGTGAGCAGTAACGAGTATGCTTTCAGATTAATTTATTTTTGAAACTGGCAGTACAAAAAGTAAAATCTTGGATTATTGCCCTGGACTTGTTCTTGTCATTGAGCTGACTTCTTAGGACTTCCCTTACTACCATTTTCCTCCTTGCCTGTTCAAAGTCGCTATTTGTCTCTGATATTCCCAGGTACTTGCAACTGTCCTCAACGTCTGCTATTGTTCCATCTGGGGATCAGACCCCTTAAGTTTGGACTACCTTTCCTCACTTTGTGACAATTCTAATACGTTTGTCAAACCAAAATTACTATGAGTCTGTCTGGTTTGCTCTTAGCTTACAGCTTGGTTTTCATCCATGTAGAGGAGGTGACTGATCATAGCCCCATTTCTGAGGCAGTATCCATAGAAAGTCTTATTGATATTTTGGCTTAGGGGGTTCAGACCTATGCAGAACAGCAGTGGGGACAGAGCATCATCTTGGTACTAGACTAGAACTGATGGACACTTGTGCAAGTGGCTTGCCATTGGCATCAAGGGTGTTTCTCCACATCCTCACTGAGTAAGCAATGAACACTCTAAGAGTCCTGTTGATGTTGTACAGCTCCAAGCATTCCGTTATCCATGTGTGTGGCATTGAGTCATAGGCTTTCTTGTAATCAATCCAGACAGTGCACAAATTGGTATTTCAAGACTTGCAGTCTTGCGCAACTGTTGTGTAAACCCGCAGCTGGTGTTTAGCTCCACTGGTATCACTACCACTGCCCTTTTTTGCTTTGCTCATGTACTGATCCATGTGTCCGCCTATCCTAGCTACAATGATGCGAACATGAGTGTCCATGTTGTGGAGAGATAGGTTATTGGCTGATATTTGAATGGGATTGCATCTTTGGTGGGATCCTTCAGGATCAGGATTGTTTGCCCTTCAATCAGCCATTCTGAGTGAGTCCCATCTCTTAGCAGCTAGTTTATTTGAACACTGCTATTATGTCCTGCCTCCTTTTCCCATATGTTCTTCCAGTATCTTTCATTTTTGAGCCTTGGTGGATCTACTCTGCTGCTATTACACTGTCACTGAGCAAACAATTTCGCAGGTGGAGTTGCTGCTTAAGTATGTATCAGCTCATTGGTTTCAGTGATTGTTGTGGTAGGGATCGCTCTCACTGCTGCATTCACAGCTTTTCTCGGACACTTTCTGAAGGTACTTCACTCAGCCATTGAAATCTACGTTATGGTCGCTTGCACTCATTCTCGAAATGATTTTACATCAAAGTGCTCTGGTTTGACAGCATCTGACGCAGACCTTGTTTAATGACTTGTAGAAAATATTTGGGATCTAAAAATTCAAGAATGTACAGAAAGAACTATTCACAGAAAATAAAAAAACAACATTTTAACAAGTAATAGCAGGATTAAATGACTGAGTGACTGGGTATTAGACTATTTATTTATCTGGCAGTGTTGCTAGAGCTGCTGAAGCTTGAGAGACATGGGTGGAGTGCCACAGCCTTCTTGCCAAGTGCAACACAAACTGCAGGCTCTTATTGGTCTCTGGCCAGTGAAGTAATCACAATATACACACAACCATAGACTTAATATGTAATCTTGACGTTGCTGACGCTGACAAAGCCTGCAGTCTGAATGCAGCATTACAGCTCATCCTAGAAGGAACGTGTTTAAAGCCTAGTTTATACTTCTCCAGCAGGAAATTTGCACGCAGATGCAGAGGTATTGACGGAGAGGTTTTTCTTTTAAGGTTCTCCCTTTCTTTCTCTCCGTTCTCCACTGATTTTTCAGTATTGAAAAGCAATCCTCGAACAGGACAGTAGAGGGTGCTAACTTTTCATTGCGGCTATGCATTCTATCTGCCTACTATCACAGCGTTATTTCAGTCTTTTTCCTCAGTCTGTTAACGCATTTCCCCCTCAAAGAGCAATGGATGACGGAAAGTTTAGTTTAAGCTGTATAGCTTTTTACTAGAAGTACAGCTCACAGAATACTCTAAAAGCTAATCTAAACAAACACAGCATTCTGTGTTGTTGTTTCGCTACACCTCATTGTGTTCAAAATCGCCAAAAGACCATATTAGATAAATAACCCTTGCAATATAAAGCATGTAGTGCCCAAACGCTGCATTAACTATTGATTACAGAGACTATAGAGCACCATTCTGGTGAAACGATCTCTAGCTGTTGTTGAGCTGACCAATAACAGGCATATGCTCTCCATTGACAGAGAAAGATAGAAATTGGGCTCTACTCCATCCCTCCTTGTGTAGGAGATGGAGAGCCCTTGTGTGGCGTGTGTGTGTTTGAAGACATGAAAATGCATGTGTCTCACATCCATTGCATGAGGCTTGAGAGCTCTGTCATGTACCAAGCCAATATAAACCAATGTAAGTGAATGATCTACAGCATGCTAGTAGTTCCCATTCACTTACAGTAGTTTATGCTAAGCTAAGGAAATAGACTATTGCGAGATCAGTAGTTGAGCTGAGCTTGTTACCTTGTGGGCTTGTATTTATGGTTTGTTATCACTAAGTCCAACAGCATCCCCTGCTGTATGGGACAGGTATTACCCACAAGTTACAAAAAAGTTTTTGACAGTGAGAAAAATGTAGCAAAAGGGGGACGGTTTGGCTTGTAAAGCAGTTTAGGTGACATGTATCAGCAGTTGCTTTCACTAATTTGCATCTGTGAGCAACTGAAAAGTGTACACAAGTTTTCTGGGTCTTTTTTTTACACACAGTTATGTGGAGGAGTTTTGCACCATTTGTTTGGGATCAATTGGGAAAAAAATGATTTTTTTTAAAGTGTTACTCAAATAAGGCAATTTTTGCATTGTTCAAAAGAAATTGAGAAGTTGTGATGGTTGTTTGAATTTGTGAAAGACTGAAAAAAATCTACAATTACAAAATTGCAACAGATTTGTTCTCTGTGAATTGAACTTTTCAGTTACAAGACACAAATACTTGTTTCCCAAAAAATACTTTCATAATACTTTTACTTGATTCATTGAAGTAATACTACTCCTACCTCAATACAAGTTTTGGGTACTCTGCCCACTTCTTATTATGGACTCAGTTATCAGAAGCTTCTTAAGTTTAGAGCAGTGGCGGCTGGTGGAATTTTCTCCAGGGGGGGCTATGATGATGGCTAGATATTAGGGTTGTGAAACGATAATTTTTTAAGCCTAATTAATTAAGGGATAGCTGTGAATTAATCCCGACTAATTAACATTCCTAAATATGACAAAAAAACTACAATTTTTAGAGTAAAGGACAAATCCAATTTCCACATCTCTTTTTTATAGAGATTAGTAGAGTTTTGTTTTTAACTCCACAATCATCTTCACAAAATGACTACATACATACATACATTGACATATTGATCTCTTTTAACCAGTTGCTAAGGCAAACTAACTGGCTAAAATGTTCTGTATGTAAGGATGAATGTTTCTTAATCATACTGTATTGGACAACCCTAAGCGTCTTCTTAATAGAACTATCCTACAACAACAATAATTTCAGTCAGATGCTTCAACTGTTTGGCTAGAACAAACTGCTACTGTCAAGGAGGAAACACTGAGCTGTCTATAGAGGTACTGATTCAGACTGGGATCACTCTGTTACCACTGGCAGAACCTGCCAGAGCTCCACTTAAAGCCATTCAGAGTATGAGATGATGTGTCGGAGAAAATGCTGTTATATTTATTTTGCTCTTTAATATTTCCACTCAGCTGCTGATACGCGGTTGGGTGATATAAATGTGAGGAGGGAGATGATGTGTGTGATCTCATATGAAAAATAAGAACAAATAATAGGTAAGGCAGAAATAACCAAAATATATGAATAAACTTAATATTTGGATAGCTGCAGCTGTGTTAAGTATCAAAACAATCAGCAGACAAACTATCCAAGTCATCAATCTACAATAGGAATACATGCTCTTATTGTGAAGTAGCGGCGTCTGCACTACAGCTACTTCCGCTAATCAGTTAGCACTAATTTTAGTCCGAAAACATCACTTTAACTGAATAATGCGCATTTTTAATGCAGCGATGCCTTTGTTCGTCTCCAACTCCCGCGGTTTGACCTGTTTATCAGCCGCGCTGTATGACAGACGTCCGTGACGTTGTTTGACTTCAGCCGCTTCAGCCCCACAGCTGGAGGGGGACGATATGTAAGCCCCGCCCCCTCAGGGCGCACCTCTCCTGCGCCCCAAGGCGTCCTATCTTGTATTGAAGAGGAGCTACTGCGCATGTACAACTTATAACGAGAGTCTATGGGAGACTTGGAAATACGTCCTGTTTTCAGTGGCTCTCGGCGAGGGACGCACGCTTTTCTCTCCCTCCTCCTCCTGTGTCTTATCCCACTGCTCCATGTCCTGTGCCTCTATCTGGAGTGTCTTTTTTTGCATTTTTCTCTGAAGTTGGAGACAGTTCTGGAAGCGATTGGAAGGCTGAAGGATACTGGCGCAGATTCGTGCTGATGGAACTCAGAACCTCACGCTGGTGAGCTCGAGCACAGGCTAGACGCTGCAAGAGGCGATCTAGCTGGCGCTCGGGACTCACTCGCGATTGTCATCGGACTTGGAGAAACTGTCAGTGTGGATTGGTGCAACTGGAAATTAATAGATTAATCTGGAAATTAATTTGGTTGAATTAGACTATAAAAGAAACCGCGGACAGACTGAAGGGGTAGAGAGGAAGTTTGCTCTCCCTGTTATCCAAATAATTATTGTTTTGGCTCCCATGAAGACCTTCGACTTGGTCCACAAAAATACCTGTGAAAGGAATGTAAACAAAGGATCCTCCCCACCGTACACCGGCATCTACTGACGCACACACTGACATGGATTCAGACACACACACTAACACACACACACCGTCTCGCTGTATCCTAAGGCTCTCTCCTGCACCAGGAAGCTGGATAACAGCACGCCTCGATGGCAGCGCGTTAACCTGTGGACTGGAGCTCATACCTCCTGATGTGTCATTGTTAATGTCTGAATATGTGCTTAAATGTTTAGGTGTGGTTTTTTCTATTACCAGTTTTTTGACTCTTGAGTAAGGATCAAACACATGTGAACGCTTTTTTTCCCCCACCGTGATTCTGATTCTCAATCAGAACACAACCACAACTCAACTGCCCTTAAACTATTAAACATTAATCTTACACATCTGAAAGAAAAGATACATATATTTAGAAACATTTTAATGTTATTATAAAAATTATTTTCCACTTTTATTCAAGGTAATGTGGCAAGTTGTCAGTGGTGGGGCTAGTGTGCCTATATAGAGAGAGTGGCGAGAGGAAGTTGTCCCATTATTTGGCAGACATTTGAAGACGTATCAGTATAGGAAACGGGTTTTTTCGGTTGTAAACCTCAGAGTTAACTGTTTAGGTTTCAGCCAATACATTTGCCCGGACGGTTTGAAAATTAAAAGAAAAGTTTGAGTGGAACAAATAATGGTGAAAGGTCATTTGTCGGGAAAATACAAAGAAATATTGAATGGAAGGAGCAAAGGACTGGAAAACATTCTGACGCTCACAAGAAAAGGACTGCAACTGGAAGACATGTCAACACCAAGAAGAGAAGGACAAGCAATGGCGGATAGGCACAGCTGTGTAGGAAATGAGAAGGAGTGGGGAGAAATTGAGGAATATGAAAGTGAAGATAGTATGGAGTATTCCGGAGAATTCCGGAGAGGATACGATGAAAGGAAAGAGAGGATACATTTCAGATGAAGACAAGACCGGGAAACAAAGGAAGGTTGTTTCAAATGAAAGTACAGACGGAGATGAAAGGGAATTTAAAATCATTCTGAGGTTCAGTGACGGAAATGGTGTTAACAAAATGAGTCCGGTTAAAATTACAACCATTTTGAAGAATCAGGTAGGGGATATTAAAATGGCTAAAATTCTGAGAGATGGAAATTTATTAAATATATGTAAGACGGAAGAACAGATAGAGACGGCTCGTAAAATGAGAGAAGTGGGAAAACACAAAGTGATCAGTATGAGTAAGGTGGGAATGGGAGAGCAAGGCCCAAAAGGAGTGATTTGGGGAATTCCAGTAGAGTTAACGCTGGAAGAAATCAAAGCTAATATAAAAGGAGGTAAGGTGAAAGAGGTTAAAATACTGAGTTTCGAAATGGGGTTAAAAAAGAAAAGGAAGCAGTATTGGTAGTTTTTGAAGGAGAAACTCTACCATACCGAGTCTTTTTAGGGTGTATGTCCTATGCAGTGAGGGAGTTGATACCAAAAACATAAGATGCTTCATAATGTCGAAAGTTTGGACATACAGCAGGATGGTCTGTAAAGGGAGGGAAGAGATGGTCCAAGATGTGGAGAAAATCATTAATTTGAAGATTGTGTTGTGGAAAAAAGATGAAACCAAAATGCTGTAACTGTGGAGGAGATCATAGTAGTAGTAGTAAAGAGTAGTAAAGACTGACACAAATGGGGAGGTAATTGAGGATATAATGGATGAACTAAATATGGTGTGTTTATATGATGATGGGAGAGGGACACAAATAAATATAAATGAACAGTCTTCTGATATAGATATTTTTTAACGTCTAATGATTTAGCTGGGAAAAGTGAATGGGAGGATCAGAATGAGTTAGTGGGGAGTGATCATTATATAATTCTTATTAAGATTGGTGGATTTAAGAATATACCAATTGGAAAAAGAGAAGGAAGGTGGGTTTTTAAAAAAAGCAAAATGGGATAATTTTAAAGATATATGTGAACAGAATCAAGATAAAATAAATATGGAGGATAATGTTGAAATGGTAGAAGAAACATTCAGAAAAGTAATTTATGAAGCGGCTGAATTAACAATTCCAAAAAGTAAGGGGAATATGAAAAAGAAAAATGTGCCTTGGTGGAATGAAAATTGTGAGAAAGCAATTAAGGAAAGAAATAAAAGTTTTAAAGTTTTAAAAAGGACTCACAATTATGATAATTTAATAAAAAACAAAAAATCTCAAGCAGAAGTTAGGAGAG
>JAPXFQ010000237.1:0-265000 GCA_028564705.1 Apricaphanius iberus
CAGCACCCCCGCGAGGGCTAAGACCAAGACCCAGGAGCCATGTCCAGTGTCAATATAGCCGATCGGGCCCGGAGACGCCGGCCACCCGCCACGGCCTCTCGCCGACGCCCGGACGCGGCAAGCGGCCACCGGGGAGCAAGCGACAGGAACCAGCCCGGGGAGATGGAAAGGGCAGCAGCGCCCGCCAACCACCGGCCGACCACAGCCCCCCCCCAGCCGGCACCGACGGCAGCGGCCCCCCCCGGCCAAGCCCCGCCAGGGCCCCAGCCGGGGGGCGCGCCGCCCCAGAACCCCGAGCCCCAGGCCCAGTCCAGACCCCCCCAGAGCAGCACAGCACCAGGCCAGTAACCCGTGTCCGCCAGCACGACCCCTCTAAGGCGCCGCATGCAGCCACTAGGAGTCACCACACAAAGACCCCAAAGTCCCACCCCAGGCGAGGGTCTCGGCACCTATCGCCGAACCGCAAGCGGACCCACCCCCAAGGACCTCCCCGCAGTCACCACCAACCCTTAAGCTCCACATCGGCAACCGTGTCCCACAGAACGGAATCAAGGGCCCGACCCCACTAGGTGATGGAACTGATCAAGGGTGACCAGAAAGATTGATCAGATGTGGAGGCAGATGCCGTTTCTAGACCAATGTAATCCAGAAGGAGATCTCTATATTGATTAATATTCAGAGTATTTTTATTTTTCCAGTTCAAGAGGATATTTTTCTTAGCGATGCATAAGGCGATGTAAAATAATTGCATAGACTTTGTATCCATGGTAACTTCATCTATATTTCCCAGCAAGCAAACTCTGGGAGCAGGTGTGATATTACATTTCAGACACTTTGATAGATCTTCACATATCTGGTACCAATATTTCTTAACAGGTGGGCAGAACCAAAGAGCATGAATATAATTGTCTGGTAGATTGCTTGTACATTGTAAACAGGTATCAGACGGCGTATAACCCATCTTGAACATCCGTTGCCCTGTATAATGCACTCTATGAAGGATTTTATATTGTATTAATCGTAGATTAGGATTCTTAAGAAATTTGAAGGTTCTTAATGAAATTTGAGACCAGAGGTTTTGGTCTATTGAGATGGACAAGTCCATCTCCCATTTTGAAATAGGAAGGGCTATTGATTCATCTATTCTATTTAATGTTTTGTATATTTTAGATAGCAGTTTGGGAGGGTTAAGATTAAGGAAGTCTAAAACTTTTCCTGGAATTTGTAAATCAACTGTATTGAGCCTAAATTTATTTTTTATAATTGATTTAATTTGTTGGTATTCTAAGAATTTATTCTTGTTAATTCCGAATTGTGTAACCAATGTATTAAAGGGGATAAAGTCTGTTCCATCAAATATATGCTCCAGGTATTCAATTCCTTTACAACTCCAGCCTGGAAAGTTAATCATGCATTTTTTTTGTAAGATATCCGGGTTATTCCAGATGGGTGTACGCCTGCATGGGACTAGTGAGGTCTTTGTCATTTTAAGAAATTCCCACCAAGCTGTCAGAGAGGAGCTGATATTTATACTTTTGAAACATTCATTTTGATTTATATTTGAGCTAACAAAAGGTAGATCTGAAAGTTTTATCTTATTGCATAGTGTCTGTTCTACATCTACCCAGCACTCATCGATATAACTGTGTTTTACCCATCTTGATGTGTATTGGAGTCTGTTGGCTAAGAAATAATGACGAAAGTTTGGTAGGTCTAGACCTCCTTTATCTTTGGACTTCTGTAGTGTTTTTAAGCTGATACGTGGGGGTTTATCTTTCCAAAGGAATTTAGAAACAGAAGAGTCCAGAGATCTAAACCAATCAGGTGATGGTTTGCTTGGGATCATTGAGAATAAATAATTGATTCTAGGCAAAACCATCAATGAAATTGTCAAGCATCAAATTCTTCATACGGAGGTAGACTCTGTGCGGGTGATACTTCTGGAGATATCGGTGAGGCAGAGGGAGTGGGTGGATGGTACGGTCCTGGAAAGCTCATCTCCTCTAGCGATTGCATCGAGTATAGATCTTGAGAAACATTTGAAAAACTCCAGTACGTCGGCCGGGTCATCTAAAATCTGCTTCGGATTGAAAAGAGGCTTGACCCATCTGACCTATTATCAACATCTGCAAAGCTCCACTCATTGAAAAGCTCTGGATCACACCATGAGCATAACTAGGGTTACCTTCCAAATGGGCCTTTGTATTTTATGTGCTTTAGCTAGCAACATTCAGCTGTTTGACCCAGATGATCCTGATTCAAATATTCATGATTATCTGCAGGAGGTTGAACGTTGTCTTTCTGGTCTGCCTTTTCCTTCTTCTCGTGAGAAACTGAAGCTCCTCTGAAAATCAACCAGTAGAAGTGTCCATGTTTTCATACATACTCGTCCAACAGAAATATGTGATAGTTATTTAGCTCTTTGTCAGGCTTTAAGAGATGAATATTCTTTACACAGGGACCCAGATACTGCTATCCTTGATGCTTTCCAGATTCACCAAGAACTGTATGAACCTCCCAGAGAGAATTACGTCAGGCTAAGAAAATCTTATTTTCAGCAACTTTATGTCCAAGACCCTGAAGAAGACGACATTTCTAAATCTTTGTTTCCACATAACCTTCATGAGACAGTCATGATGTAACCACGAATTGCAAGACAGAGAACCTCAATGCAAGGAGTAAAATTATTAATCTCATTCATGATTGCATTAAGCACTCATACCTAAATATTCATGGCCATATTATAACACCCTTTGTGTCCCAATAACCTACTCACCCAGACAAGTTTGGAGCCACTTAGACTCCTTCGGCAGGGGGCGTTGGAGGGTCAGGATGAGCTGTGCGTGAGCAAACATGGTAATATACTGGTAAAACAAAAGACAAAATTCAGTTTTTCAATTCAGTTTATTTATATAGCGCCATTTCACAACAGATGTCATCTCAAGGCACTTTACAAAAAGAGTTATTACAATACAATGTTTAGTGTAGAAATTACAGAACCACAGAAGATTGCGTCGTGGAATTCTCAGCAATCCCTCATACTGAGCAAGCATGCAGCGACAGTGGGAAGGAAAAACTCCCTTTTAACAGGAAGAAACCTCCGGCAGAACCAGGCTCAGCACAAGCGGTTATCTGCCGCGACCGTCTGTGGCTTGGAGAATACATAACAGAGACACAGAAAGAGCAATAGAACTGATGCACAAGTTTGTTGCAGGACGTGGAGAATTTTCCGTCACTGCAATGCCATCTTAGTCAGGGTTGTCAAGCAGGGCTAATCCGGAGCACCTACTATAATAGAAAACAGGTTAGTGCTTGAATTGACAGCACATCATGCAGTTGGGGAGAAGTAGGAGAGAAAGTAGGAACAGACCCTAATAATGTCCTCCAACAGCCTAGCCTAAAGCAGCATAGCTACTAACATTAACCTGTCTCCTAGCTACTAGGAGACCTGGCTACCAACACTCTGTCTGAGTCCTCCTGACCCGTGGACGGTGTAGGGCCGGTAACGGCCCCCGTCATGCCGGGGTCTTCTCGGAGTCGGGTTGTTTGAGAATGCAGCCCAAAGTGGGTGGTAAACTCCATCTAAGGCTAAATACCGGCACGAGACCGATAGTCGACAACTATCTTAAGGAAAAATAGACAGAACTGAGAGGACAGAGTTGAAGAGGGCGAGAAACGTTTAAGAGATAAACGGGTGGGGTCCGCACAGTCTGCCCGGGGGATTCAACCCGGCAGGTAATGGGCGGCCGCACTGTGCGGGAGGATCCCCTTGAGGGACCTCTCTCCGGCGCTGGCTGGCCCCTGTGGGCGCATTTCTTCCGCGGCGGTAAGCCGCGACCGGCTCCGGATCTTTACCTGGCTTACATTAATCTATCTCTACCTAGCTACTCTACCTCTTCCTATCTCTTCCTAACTTTTGACACTCTGCCTGACTACTAACATTAACCTGTCTCTTCCTATCTACCTGTCTGACCTGACTCTAACTACCTATAAACATATCTCTAACTGTAAGCTTTGTCAAAGAGGAAAGTTTTTAGCCTAGTTTTAAAGATAGACAAATTGTCTGCTTCACGAACCAACCCTGGGAGCCGGTTCCATAGGAGGGGAGCCTGATAGCTGAAAGATCTGCCACCCATTCTACTTTTAGAAATCCTAGGAACTACCAGTAAACCTGCAGTCTGAGAGCGAAGGTCTCTGTTAGGAACATATGGAACAATCAGGTCTCTTATGTATGATGGAGCTAGATTATTAAGGGCTTTATATGTCAGAAGGAGGATCTTGAATTCTATTCTAGATTTTACTGGGAGCCAGTGAAGAGAAGCTAAAACAGGGGAAATGTGATCTCTTCTTTTAATATTCATCAGAATCCTAGCAGCAGCATTTTGAACTAACTGAAGACTTTTAATTGTATTCTGTGGACTACCTGATAATAGACAGTTACAGTAATCCAGCCTTGAAGTAACAAAGGCATGGACTAGTTTTTCAGCATCATTCCTGGACAGGATGGTTCTAATTTTTGCAATATTCCTAAGGTGAAAAAAGGAAATCCTACAGACTTCTTTAATGTGAGTTCTAAATGACATATCTTGGTCAAAAATGACACCGAGGTTTTTTGCTTTATTACTGGAGGCTAATTTAATGCCGTCCAGGTGAAGGGGCTGACTAAGTAGTTTCTTTTTCAGAGCTTCTGGTCCAAAGACAACAACTTCTGTTTTATCAGAATTTAGAAGCGAGACGTTTAGAGTCATCCAAGTTTTTATATCTTCCAGACATGCCTGTAGTCTACCTAACTGATTGGATTCATCAGGATTTATGGATAGATATAGCTGTGTATCATCTGCGTAACTATGGAATTTTATCCCATGCTGCCTAATTATTTTACCAATAGGAAGCATATATATAGTAAAGAGAATCGGCCCAAGCACTGAACCCTGTGGTACTCCGCAAGTAACTATTGAGGTTGAGGAAGATCTATTGTTTACCTGAACAAACTGAAATCTGTTAGACAAATAAGATTTAAACCAACCTAGTGCTGTTCCTATTATACCGACACTTTGAAGCCTTTCTATGAGAATATTGTGGTCAACAGTGTCAAAGGCAGCACTGAGATCTAACAGGACCAGAATGGTCACCAGTCCATTGTCTGAGGCTATGAGAATATCATTAGTAACCTTCACCAGAGCTGTTTCAGTGCTGTGATGAGCTCTAAAGCCTGACTGAAACTTCTCAAACAGCTCATTATTGTTTAAATGCTCACATATCTGGTGTGCAACTATTTTCTCAAGAATTTTAGATAAGAAGGGAAGATTAGATATCGGTCTATAGTTAATTAAGTCGTTTTGATCAAGAGAGGGTTTCTTAAGTAGAGGTTTAATTACAGCAATCTTAAACTCCTGTGGTACATATCCATTGACTAAGGATAGATTCATTATATTTAAAATTGGAGCAGCGATCAGAGGGAAAACTTCTTTTAAGAGTTTAGTTGGGATTGGGTCTAAAACGCAAGTTGAAGGTTTAGATGAAGCTAATAATTTTAGTACATCACAAAGTTCGGCTGCATTAAAGCAGTTTAAGCATATATTAGGTTCCACCATTTTTGAGGCTGCCTCATTAACTAAGGAGGAAGCAAGCATATTGGGAAGGTTCCCAATTATCTTATTCTTTATGGAGTCTATTTTATTTATAAAGAATTGCATGAAGTCGTCACTGCTTAGAGCTTGGGGAATGGTTGGCTCGATAGAGCTATGATCCTGTGTGAGTTTGGCAACTGTATTAAAAAGAAACCTAGGATTATTTTTATTCTCCTCGATTAAAGATGAATAATATGCTGTTCTAGCTGTGTGAAGGCTCTTTTTATATAGCAATAAACTATTTTTCCATATTAAAAAGGAATCATGTAAATGCGTGGAGCGCCATTTTCTCTCTAGTTTTCTAACATTCTGCTTTAGGGTACGTAGCTCTAAATTAAACCAGGGAGTTAATCTTCTATGGCTAGCCACCTTCCTTTTCAAGGGGGCAACTTTGTCTATTGCCCGACGCAGGGAGGAATTAACGCTATGAACTAAAATGTCAAGTTGTGAGGGGTCACGAGTTAAATCACTGTTTTCTGTTCTGCATTTATAAACTGAGGAAATTAAAGTTGGAAGAGCTTCTTTAAAATTTGCTACAGCGTTGTCTGATAACGTTCTGGTATAATGAAGTTTTCTTTCAGGTTTGATATGATCCATTAGAGTAAGTTTAAAAGTGATAAGGAAATGATCAGACAGGATAGGGTTATGTGGAAAGACTGTTATTTCTTCACAGTCAATGCCATAAGTCAGCACAAGATCTAAAGTGTGGTGACAAGAATGTGTTGGTCCCTGCACATTTTGAGTAAAGCCTATTGAGTCTAGGATAGTGTTAAAAGCTGTATTTAGACTATCACTTTCATTATCAACATGAATATTGAAGTCTCCGACTATAATGACTTTATCAGTGTTTAAAACTAAGTCAGATAGAAAATCTGAAATCTGATCTAAAAATTGAGAATAAGGTCCTGGTGGACGATATAAGACCACAAACAAAAGTGGCTTTACTGCTTTGTTATGTGTATGAGGAAAGCTAAAAACTAGATGCTCAAAGGAACTGTAACTATTATTTTTTTGGAGATTAATTAGTAAATCGGAATGAAAGATAGTTGCTACTCCACCTCCTCGACCAGTACTTCGAGGGACACTAAAGTTTAAGTAGCTAGGGGGAGTTGACTCATTTATTGTGACATGGTCCTCTTCCTGCAACCATGTCTCTGCAAGACAAAACAAATCAATATTATTTTCACAAATTAAGTCATTTACTAAGAGTGTTTTTGAGGGGAGAGATCTTATGTTTAGTAAACCACATTTAATTGATTTGTTTTTATGTTCAGTCCGAGTTTTATTTATCTTTATGAGATTTTTATACTTTGCTCTAGTAGCATTAACTTTTAATTCATTAGTTTTGGGTAGTGGACGGGAAACTATCTCTATAGGGTAGTGGGTGGGTGGCAGTCCCTGTTCCTTGACCTGGACTCTGGATTCCCTGATCTGGACTCTGGTTTGCCTGAGCTCGACTCTGGGTTCCCTGAGCTGGACTCTGGGTTGTCACGGCTTTGGGGAACTAGAGATAACCCTATCAATGTTCCTGGAAAGAAGCGAAGCTCCGTCCTCGGTGGGATGGATGCCGTCTCTACGTAACAGTCCAGGTTTTCCCCAGAAGGCCCCCCAGTTATCAATGTAGCCCACATCGTTTTCTGGACCCCACCTTGACAACCAAAGGTGGAACGAAAGCATACGGCTGTACATGTCATCGCTAGTACGATCAGGCAGGGGACCAGAAAAAATTACAGAGTCAGACATCTTTTTGGCAGCCCTACACACCGAAGCTACGCTAATTTTAGTGACCTCCGACTGCCGTCGCCGGGTGTCGTTGCCACCAGCATGGATAACGATCCTGCTATACCGCCGTTTGTCCTTGGCCAAAAGCTTCAGATGGGACCTAATGTCCGCAGCCCTGGCCCCTGGAAGGCATTTGACGGTGGTCTTTCGTGTCTCTGGAGCCACATTCCTAACTATGGAGCTGCCAATTACAAGAATCGGCCTCTCCTGCTAGGCGGGTGCGTCGCTGAGCGGGGCGAACCTATTGTTCAGAGAAAGGGGCTGGAGGTTGGCCGCGGACTGGGGTCTGGCGCTAATCTTCCTACGAACAGTCACCCAGCTCGCCTGGGTGATCAGGTAAAACAAGCCAATGCATTTTAACCAAATGCAGTGAATGTTTCTGTCGCTTTAAACTTACCATTAAATTTTATCTTTCTTTAAAAATACCTGGACGAGGAAACTTTGGATAGCCTGGAGTGTTACCTAGACCAGTGCTTTGAAAACATTATGGGTAAGCCACGGAAACCTGCGTCGTTGTGCCAATGAGCACTCCATCCCAGAAGCGCACTCGTTCTGAGGCCAGCAGGTCCACCAACTCGCCAGATAAAAGCTACAGCGACATTCTGGACTCAATAGATAAGAAGTTAACCAGCCTAGACAACCGTCTTGCGCAGGTTGAAGTTTTACACAAAGACTTTCAGGCTCTGAGGAATCATTGGAATTCAGCCAACAACAGGTAGCTTCGCTTGTTGCAAAAAATTAGTCATTGAAACATAATCTTAAAATACTCTCCGAGGGAATGACACAGCTGTCTGGAGAAAATAAAAGGTTTAAGGAGTCAATCTTAGACATCCAGGCCTGATCCATGAGATATAATCTTAGAACACCCCCCTGTGACCAACTTTTGCTAAATTAGAACATTTTAAAAAGAAAGAACACATCAATTGACATGGAAGTGAGCTGCGGGGGATGAATTACAGTGTTAATGATCCATTTCTGAAATATATCTTGGACAGAAGGTGCGTATCATTTCCGATTAGGAAGAAATTTATCAATGAAGCCAACAAGGCTACAGTTACTGTAGATATGTATGTTAACTGTCAGCTGTTCAGGGACCCTCAGGTTACTCCTTGGCTTTATTAGTCATATATAATAGAGACTAGATAAGAGTTGCTTTATCAGATAACTATAGTTTAAAGGTAAGCACAGGAGGAGGATGTTTACATTTGTAAATGTGGGCAGGGGTAAGACAGCGCATTGGGTTGACTGCCCTCTTTTCTCTATTTCACTTGTGTGTCACTAAATCTCTTTATCACTTTTCTTTCTTTCTCTATCTCACACTCAGATTTTTTTCGTAGCATAATTATGTTTCTCCATCACACTCTCATTTCTTACACACCTGCCCCTGTTGCCTAGGAGATATGTAGTCAGGGACCGCAAAGGCATGTTCATGTGCTACCAAGGCAGCTGTCCTCCCTTTGTTAGTCGTTTAGCTAATTGACCAAGGATACATTGATGTGCTCTCTCGGCCAAAAATATACAACAATAGAGCCGGCAACAGCTGCTTCGGAGGAAAATTTCTAGTTTAAATGTAAGTCAACTAATTGTAACTATCCATCCATCCATTTTCTTAACAGCTTAATCCTTAATGGGTTGCAGGGGGGCTGGTGCCTATCTCCAGCTGTCAACGGGCAAGAGGCAGGGAACACCCTGGACAGGTCGCCAGTCCATCACAGGGCCACATAGAGACAGACAGGGCAAACAACCATGCACACACTCACACCTAAGGACAATTTGGAGAGATCAATTAACCTGACAGTCATGTTTTTGGACTGTGGGAGGAAGCCGGAGTACCCAGAGGGAACCCACGCATGCACGGGGAGAACATGCGAACTCCATAAACAAAGACCCTGGGCTGGGATACAAACCCACAACCTTCTTGCTGCAAGGCAACAGTGCTAACCAGCCCTCGCCCTAATTGTAACTATTGGGGTTATATCTAAAATGTTTGTTTTATCTACAGTCCTTCCAATCAATTGTTGACTTATTGGAAGAGTAGCTACAATAAAAATGATGCTGTTGCCTAGAATCAATTATGTATTCACAATAATTCCAAGAAACCATCATCTAATTGGTTTAGATCTTTTGACTCCTCTCGTTCTTAATTTATTTGGAAATATAATCCCCCACGTATCAGCTTAAAAACACTGCAGTGTATCTTTATTATTTCCTAGCCAACAGGCTCCAATACATATCAATAATTAAAATATAGCTTTCTTGATGAGTCCTGGATAGACAGACCTACCATTTATTAGCTCAAATATAAAACAAAACAAAGGTTTTAAAAGTATCAGTATCATCTCTTCTCTGACAACTTGGTGGGAATTTCTAAAAATGACAGGCAAGGCAAGTCTATAAAGTTTATTAAGTTTGTAGAGCATAATTCATACACAAGGCAATTCAAAGTGCTTCACAGTTGCATAAATTAAGAAAACAGATAAACAGAAAAAAAACCATCAACTTAAAAAAATATAAATTACAATAAAAAGATAGAGTGCAGATAAAATACTTTCAATTGTCATATGCACAGGTAAAAATAACTGTTTTGAAGACCGTTCCATATTTTAGCTGTCTGAACCTTAAATGCAGCCTCTTGAAGTACACACATCTGGAATAACCTCGACATCTTGCAAAAAAAAAATCCATGATAATTGTTTTATGCTAGAGTTGTATAGGAATTGAATAGGTGGAACAGACTTTATCCAATTTAATACATTGGTTACACAATATGGAATTAACAAGAATAAATTCTTAGAATATCAACAAATTAAATTGATAGTAAAAGATAAATTTAGGCTCAATACGGTTGAATAAAAAAATTCTTAATCTCAACCCCCCCCCCCCAAACTGCTATCTAAAATATACAACTGATATTCAAGATGGGTTTTATACCGTCTAATACCTGTTTAACTTGATAAGTGATAAGAGATAAAGACTTTCTGTAAATTAGAAAAATATTAAGGATGAGCCAAAGTTTATGTGGGGATTAAATTCTCCCATCTAATTTGCATACTATGACGTCATATGACATGGTGGATACCTTGGATTATAGAATTTTCATGAAAAGTCACATGTTTGGATTATAAAATGCAGCACTTCTTTCTCCCCAAAAGGTCCCTCACCTTCTGTATGCTATATAGCACAATACTGAATGCTCAGGTAGGCACACGGTCAGAAGACAAAGATGCGAGGATGCCAGCGCGGTAAAAAGACTAGACCCCCGCGTTATTTCCAGCCTTGTTTCCTACACTAACAAGCCTGCTGACTTTCAGATGAACACCCCGACCCTGTTTTCCCCACCATCTACATTGGGTAAAGAATTTGTGCTTGGGCTAAACTCTTCCTTTGTCCAGCTGCAAGCTGGGGTACATCTGAAGCGCGATCACTAATGGTGCATTCACAACGAAGGCTTTATCAGCGTCCGGCAAAGCTCAAAAAGCATCTAGTTTGACGCTTCTTAGCAAAAAAGAGCGCATGGGCGGGGCTTCTTCTGTTGCTGGACATTCTGAACTATGGCAGATAGTACTGAGAGTGTGGCTTGGCTTTATATGCTAAATAAAGCTAGACAACGTCGACTTCGGCAACATAAGCGCCGTTTGTGGATACACCCTATTCTACGGATGCGTGCTGAGTTTGGGGAGTTTAACCATTTGCTTCCGGAGCTACGTATGGATGAGGTTCGCTTTCAGCAGTACTTCCGTCAGTCCCGCGCCTAATTTTACGACCTCCTGGGCCGCATCGGAGCTTAAATCTCCTACCAGGAAACCAACTACAGGTTCTCTATTCCTCCTGACGAGCGCCTGTCCATCTGTCTTCGGTAAGTGTTATTTATGATTTTTTAAATCTGCGTTATCTAGAGTTAAAATGTAGGTTTTTCCTGCTCCCGCTACATTCAAAATACGTGTAGTGACATGGCTACAATTATAAGCTCTGATTGGTTAACACGCCGCTTCAGGGCCATCAGCACCGTCAAAAGTTCAACTAGCTGAACTTCTGCGCTGCTGGCTATATGAGCTTTGAAGCATGAAAAGCAGGAAAAGCTTGAAAAGTTGACGTAGCCAAAGCTCACAAAGTGCCGCAGAGACCGTGACTCTCCTCCAACGGCCTCCGCCGTAGACTTAACATGTAATCTTGACGTCGCTGAGGCTGACAAAGTCCTTGGTCTGAATGCAGGATGAATGAATCAAATTCATGTTCTGAAGGCAGATATTCCCCTTCAGAATCAGGGTCAGCAAATAGAAAATCCAACACTTCATTGCGGATAAACTTGCGATGAACTTTGCTGATGCCATTACACAATAATGTAAATACTCGCTGATGTTTACACTAACGCTCTGACTAAAAATAGTTCAGACGCACACTAAATCCGCTATGCAGGAATTGATTCAATGCGCTCAGGCGCGAAAATTTATTATAAAAGGATTACTTTTTTTGACTCAGTGATGATGTATGGCAAGTCTACCGACCAGTGGAGTGGAGTTTGAATGAAATATGACACCCTATTTGACACAATCTGCCGTTTTATTCGGTGTCGACCGTGGCACCTAGGGGGTTAATGTACTCGACCAGAATCAATGGCTCTTTAACTGAATATTTGATCTATTTTAAAAAACTTAAAAAAACTGAATTCCTCTCCTGAAACCTCTCATAAACATACACACATCGGACTATAGAATTCAGAGTTTTAAGCAAGGCATTTAGTTCCAACATGTGACAAGTGGTAATGTTGTGCAACTGAGATGTATGACTGTGAAAGAATGCAGTCATGTATGCATTTCATTATTACCTGTTGCAAATAGCTTAATTAGCCAAAATGTTTTTTTTATGCTGTGTGACAGTACTAGTACATGATCGAAAACTGCTGTGACTGAGCAGGTGGCTAGCTGCTCATGCTGTTTCTGTATTTGGTTTAAAAGACCCTGCAAATGAAATGTACAAAATGTCCAACAACTGCCCGGGAATTTAAAGCATGCAGGAGAGGTCCTGCGCTTTTGTGGTTTTGTGGCAGGGATGAGGGATGAAGGGGGAATGAATGGATGAGGGAGGGGATGAAGGGATGCGAGAAGGGATGAAGGGACGAGTTAAGGGATTAAAGGGATGAGGGGTGAAAGAATAGTTAAACAGGGATGTCATGCTGAGACGAGATAAAGGATCTGGGGGAGCCAGGGGGGGATTTACGAGACAACAGTCTGAGCAACGCTGGTCGCTAGGTACTCGGAGTTTAAATAGGCCACGTCCACACTAAAGCTTGGTTTATGCTTGCCGCATGAACATTCCGAGCGGAAACGAGACGTGCGGAACCGCGGCGCGGAAATTTTGGGGCAGGAGGAGGCCGCGCGGAGAGGCGTGGTTGCTAAAATGACGTAATTTGACGTAAAAAAAATAAAAATAAATAAATAAATAATAAAATGACTTAATTTGGCCGCGTGGAGCCGTGCGGAGCTCGCGGACGCGGCAAGCATAAACCAAGCTTAAGCCGGCTAATGCCTTAAACGTATAATTATTTAGTCTACACCCCCCTATCGTTCACACTAACCCGGCGTCGTTTAAGGTCTGTGGTCGGATAACTATTAGCCGGGTAAGAGAGCCGTGTGAATCTTAATTCAACGGCTAAGCGAGCTAGTGTGGACAGCTTCCCCGGATAATGAAAGGAAGTGGCGTCAATGAATGCTGCGTCAAAAACAATACGACACTACAGACAAAGACAACAGCGAAGAGTAATAAATCGATCTCGTCGTCTGTCCACAGCAAAAACTCTCTCTTCTTCTGAGCAGCTGTTGTTCTCTTTGGTTAACGGGACAAGCAGATATGTACTGTGCTGTAGAGCTTCTTGTATATATTATGTAGGCGCCTCCGGCACGTAGGTTATACGCGTTTTCCGTTTGTCTTTTCGCGCATGCCCAGTATTTGCACAGGTCTGTATGGGATTGCGCAATCATGGAAACTTAAACGGGGCGTAAATGCTCGTGTTGAGTGGATAACATTAGGCGTCTAACTCCCTGTATAACCTTATCGGCTTAGTGTGGACGTAGCCATAGATTGCAGAGTAATTAGGGATGAGATTCAGATGTAAGATGCCAGGTGAGTCAAATCTGTGTAGATTACTGAGAGAGAAGTAAATAGGACACATTCAATGAATGCCTTACTTTATTTTCATTGAATTCAAGATGGGTAGGAGGTGAGCATCCACTGTAAGACATGTGAATCGGCAG
Source organism: Apricaphanius iberus (assembly GCA_028564705.1). NCBI lineage: Eukaryota > Metazoa > Chordata > Actinopteri > Cyprinodontiformes > Aphaniidae > Apricaphanius > Apricaphanius iberus. Next base: position 13,664 of record JAPXFQ010000237.1, read on the forward strand.
GGGATAGCAGCAAGGAAGCAGTAGAGGCAAGGATGCAGAAGCAGGGGTTCATATACAGGCTTCGTCAGTTGGCGTTGGATGACAATGACCTTAGGAAAGTACTTGACTTTAGGAACGAAATCAATACTGTGTATCAAAAAATCCTAATGGTTCATGAGTATCACTAATTAACCTTTCCTCAGCATTTGAATCATACATAGCACAGAAAAGAGTGTTTTAGGGTTCAAGGGAACACATCAGAAATACCTTTATTTTCAATATGTAAAAACGAAATTTGCGCAGCTGGCTTTTTAATGTTAACACACACAGGTTGTGTATATATATAAACATATATAGGCACCAAAATCTGTGCAAGTTCTCAGTTCTCTCACTGAAATACAGTGGGGAGAACAGGTATTTGATACATTGCTGATTTTTGAAGTTTTCCCACTTACAAACATGTAAAGGTCTGTAATTTGTAAAAAAAAAAAAAAAAGCTACTCTTCAGCTGTGAGGCTCAGAATCTAAAACATAAAAGCAGAGAATCACAGTGGATGGTTTTTAAATAAATTTCTGTTTTATTGGATGACATAATTATTTGCAATTACAGAGATCAGACATTTTCTGTAGTTCTTTACTAGGTTTTCACAAACCGCAACAGGGATTTTGGCCCACTCATCCAGGGCCAGCCCTGGGGTATTTTGTGCCCTAGGCAAGATTTCATCACCCCCCCCCCCCCCCCCCCCCCCCCCCCATTTTCAAGGGGAAAATGTACTCATGTGCTTCCAATTTTGAATCTATTTAGATTTATTTAATTATTGTAGATAATGTTTTATTGAACAAGAATAGATAGAAGAGACGAATTACTAATTAATGAATGGGTTTTATGTATTTTTGTTGAAGCACATCTTTGTCTGACGCCATGTTGTGACTCTGGTGTTTGTCACTCAGTCTAGGCCCTGCCCCTTTTGTATTTCAGTCCTGCTTTTATTTTGGTGGGACACCCCAAGATCATAACTGGCCCCCTTTAAAAACTTTCTAAATACACCCCTGCTCATCACTCAAAATGCAATATTTTTAACTCTGTATAAAAAATTTGTAAACATTTAAAAATAAATTAAAATATTTTTTATCATTATTACTTATAATCTTTGAATTATTTATTTAGCACATCAATATGCATTACATTGGAAATAATTTATATATTAAAGAAACACATTTTTCTAGAGCAGAGAGGAAACAAACCCATATAGTATTGTCTGAGGCCTCAAAAAACATGAATTGTATTGTCCTTAAGATCAACTGATGTAAGGAAAAAAACTGTTTACTCTTAAAATCTGTTGCCATTCTCTATTCTCTTAGCCATTTTGAATATTAACTAGGCGGATGGAGTAGGTACCTCTTATTTAAGATTTTTTAAATGGGACTTTATATTCTTTGCCGACAATTTCCTACCATCGTCGCTCATTTCCAACATGTTTTAATCTGTCACTAGTCACTAAGTGAACAGAACCGCGCCTACCTGTGTTGATGCTGCTCCCCGTCCAGTTCCTCTGGAGGGAAGGAATCTTGCTGTCCCATTTCCCTGATATATTTACATGTCTCTAAGGTGAGAGGCAGATAATTTTATTATGATGATAAAATGCGGGAAAAATGTACAACTAAACTTTAATACGGCAAGACGGCGGGAAAGAAAATACGGAGGTTCCCGTATCCTCCCCCTGCGCTTTGTCACAACACCCTTTGCCTGCTCCTGCTGAGGGAAGCAGACATCACTGCTCTCTTCCTAAATTGAGTTCCACAAACCGGACACTGCTCTGTCATTTTTCTGCACCGTGCTGCTGTTCAGCAGCATCCCCCCTCACCCCTGCCCCGCGGCAGCGCCCCTCTCCATCAGGCGCCCTAGGCAACGGCCTATGTCGCCTATGCCCTGATCCGGCCCTGCACTCATCCATTCAGATTTTCTCCAGAGCATTCAGGTTTCGGGGATGTCGTTGTGCAACACGAACTGTCAGCTCTCTCCAAAGATTTTTTATAGGATTCAGGTCTGGAGACTGACTAGGCCACTGCAGGACCTTGATATGCTTCCTATGGAGCCATTCCTTAGTTACCCTGGCTGTTTGTTTCGGGTCGTTATCATGCTGGAAGACCCAGCCACGACCCATCCTCAATGCTCTTACTGAGGGAAGGAGATTGTTGGCCAAGATTTTTCATGATACATGGCCCCATCCATCCTCCCCTCAATACGGTGCAGTCGTGCCATCCCCTTTGCAGAAAAGCATCCCCAAAGAATAATGTTTCCACCTCCATACTTCACAGTTGGGATGGTGTTCTTGGGGTTGTATTCATCCTGCTTCTTTCTCCAAACACAGCGAGTGGAGTTTAGACCAAAAAGCTCCACTTTTGTCTCATCAGACCACATGACCTTCTACCATTTGTCCTCTGGATCATCAAGATGGTCATTGGCAAACTTTAGACAGGCCTTGACATGCGCTGGCCTGAGCAGGGGAACTTGCATGCACTGCAGGCTTTTAATCCAGGACGTCAGAGTGAGTTACTGATGGTTTTCTTTGAGACTGTGGTCCCAGGTTTGTTCAGGTCATTAACCAGGTCCTGCCGTGTAGTTCCGGGCTCATCCCTCACTGTCCTCATTATCATTGATGCCCCACGAGGAGAGATCTTGCATGGCGCTGCGGCAGACTGAAGGAGATTGACCATCGTCTTGAACTTCTTCCATTTTTTAATTATTGCACCAACAGTTGTTGCCTTCTGACCAAGCTTTCTCAAATAACAAGACAAATGCTACAGTTAAATATTTGAGTTATGAGTAATATAATTGTTAACAAAGTAGTTTCGACAACTGCTTTAGATTTGAGTACTTGGTTTAACTTTGACATGGGTTCGTTGAATCCATAGCTCTTACCAAACTTTACTGCCTACAAATCTTTTGTCCCATGATATATCCCAGCGGACCACAAACTGCTTAATAATCTAACAAATGCTTAATAATCTAAACATAGATTATTGAATAGATTCAAGAATCTTGAATATTAAGGAAATTCACTTATTTTGCAGTTCTATATAAATTTTACTTCATAACTGTCTGGGGAAAAGTTATCTGATTTAGAAAGGTTACTGACCCCTGATCTGTCAGAAATTATTTTAGAAAATTTAATTTAGAACCCTTCAGTTGTTTCAGTGATGAGCTGTTAATATCAATAAGGCAATTGTTTAAGTTTTACAATTGATTCTACCAGCCAGTGTATGTTCGGGATAAAAATTACAAATCACAAAGCAAACAAATAATTTAGCCTACATATTTTATTGTACAGGATGCTGTTTCAGGTATCTATGGGTCATGGCGTGTCAAAAGTATTCACATCCAATACTCAGGTATTAGTATAGATACTATATACCACACCTCCCCAAAAAACACACTTTTACTAAAGGCAATAATGAGTGTTATATAAAAATCCTCATATTTATACATTGGGGATACACTAGGCACTGTATTTTAGCTGCACATGTCCATCAAAATTAATGCATTTTAGTGTAATGCAAAAACATCAAAGAACTACATGTGCACTACTGAGCATTATACATGTTTCATTAAGCTGAAGATATGATTAGTTGCCTATTTATAATGGTGTATGGTGAAGTATTTTGTATTTTTTTGTGTTTATTTCTGATAAAATTTTTTAATGAAAAATGACCAAATGAAACTGAAATAACTAGGCTATTTGTAAAATGCAAGGTGTAGAAAGCACAGATAATTGCGTGAAAATGTAAGGAGTAGTAGTAAAAAGTAGGCCAATCTGTAATAACTCCAGGAATGTATAAATACTCAAAATGTCTACCCAAGTAGGACACCTCTGGGTATAGATAATAGATGGATGGATGGATACCCTCTTCTTCCTGCCTAGACAAAAATTAAAAATGGACCAGAATAGTGTAAAATGCATACCATTTGTATGTATTTTTTTTGAGTAACATGAATGCTTTGTAGTTTGTAGGACCAATTTTATGATTCTGAGCTGACTTTAGGGTGCTGATATTACTTTCAAAGTACTTTGAATATTATACTAATCATGCATTTAAAAGCATGCACTTAAAACAATTTAAATTAAGGAATATAACTAAAAATATCTGATGCTGTCCTGAAGTAATTAAGTGGCAATATGAATATTTATCAAAAATAAAACTGAAGACTGTAGAATAAACAGATGTAGGAGATTACATAAAAATATATCATTTTATGATATTGCAGGAACAAGCTCGTACCACAGAGAGGCTGGTTAAACGCTGACACCTGCTGCGGTGATTTTACAGGACATTAATCTGAAATATACACAGCATACATATAAATAAACCTCAATACATCAGCATTTACATAGTTATACATTGGGCTTTATCTTATTTTTAGCCTACTTTAGCTCACCATATAAGTGGTCCAGCTGGTCTCCTTTCTTGCTGCTTTATGGCGTCTTCCACTCTCCTTCTGAATATTACTCCTTATCTTTGTCGGTTGGTTTTGAAGTCTGACAAAAGCCGCAGACTTAGCAGTATGTTGAACATCACCATCGTATCCTCCATTGTTAAATGCGTAGCCTAGCAACAGCCACCCTACTCACTAAAGCAGACCTCCGTGATCGTAAACTCAAGATCTACCGGGTCAGGTCACTCGCCTCAAACAAAAATACCAAAATCAAAGATGAGCTCTCGTTATCCGTTTTTTCCATTTTCGTTTTGTGATCCAAAACGACAAATCAGATAAGTGTTTGTGATCCATTTTTTCGTGTGAAACAAAAAATAAAAAAACGAAAAACGAGTGTGTTTTTGTTTTTTCATTTTTTGTTTGAAACGAAAAAACAAACTGCCTGAATGTACACGGACCCTGGTCGATAACCTGAAAGGATCTTGGACCACATTTAACAAAGGTTAGAATGGGAACATCACGTCATGATGAATTTAAGCTTTGCTTAACAAAAGCTCCAGCAAAAAGCAATTACAAAGTCATAGTGACAACACAGATCTCCTCAAAAGTTAAAAGACTTTTGACTCACCTCACATCACTACGGCATCGGCCCATTCATGCCTCCATCTCCTGATCTCTGTTCCTCATGCCGGTACTGATCTAACCAGCAATCATCCATTCTGTTGAGACTCCGAATCTGCTGCCTTGCAGCCAATCCACCTCTCTGATCCCCTCGGAGACCTCCTGCTTTTCTGCTGCTTCTCCCTCCCCTGACACCATAGGCTTGCTGCCCGTTTTTCCGTTCTATCAGATCGACCTTGCCTGTTATCACTATCCAACGAAAGGCTGCTTGTGGAAGTAGATAACAGCCCCAATCGCAGATACGTTCTTCTGGTTGACCTGACAAAAATTTGCCATCACTAACAGTTTTCTGATATACTAGATGCCGAAGCTGCAGCTGATATCAAGACATTTTGTCCCCTGCTGCAGGCAAAGCTGAAGCTCATATTCATGTAGATTCTTCCCTTCACCTTTCGGCTTCAGCTTTATCAAAACAACCCTCCCTAAACGCTATAAAACAGTTCATAAAGCACTCAGAGTTTTTTGTTAAATATAGAGCTACTTAAAGCAAAGAAAAATAAAACCTCTCAGACTGTGAATATTTCCAATTTTATGGAGAACATTTCTGATCTTGGTGCTGTTACTGTTATTACACTCTGAGACATCACTTCCACCAAACATTTCCAGGCTAATCAGTGGCTACCGCTGCTAGGTAGGAGTGAGAGGGATGTCATATTACTGGACCAGTCCATAGGTGGGCATGTTTGGTCACTTAAGCATGCATCGGACCAAGGCAGAGGTAGTCCAAAAGAAAAGCACCGGCTCGGACCGGACACAGCTAATGAAAACGCGCCAGAGCCGTTCCAAAGCTACTCGTTCCGGATCTTACTAACCCCGATGAAAACAGGGCAAAAGACCTTTCTGAAATGTGCCCATTTGCGATGGCTATTGCTCAATGGAGCCTCTACTATTGTCTCTATGTTGGTTGTGACACACAGGGACTGTATGTGATATGATGTTTACAATGTTGTTCTGATGGCTGCTGCAAATTAATTCCCCTTTGAGCCACTCAATCTATTTTGCAGCACACAGACTGTTCAAGGTAATGGGATTACACATGGGCAGGATCATTTTACTTGATTTACTTTACTGATTACCCAATACAATTACAGAACTGAAAAGGAAAATAATTTATTTTAGAAATCATCCCCCCTGCTCCTTTAAAGAATGGACAACTGAGGGAAATGTATTATGACATTTTGGGAAAAAAACTCCTACCATCAGTGAGATAATTGAAGATGAAATCCGGCTGGATCTTCCAGCAATTATCCAAAACACATCGCCTGGACAATGAAGGAGTGGCTTCGTAAGAAGCATTTCCAAGATCTGGAGTGGTCTAGCCAGTCTCCCGACGTCAATGCAATAGAAAATCTTTGGAGAGAGTTGAAAGTGTGTGCTGCCCAGTGACAGGCCCAAAACATCTCTGCTCTTCAGGAGATCTGCATGGAGGAACGGTCCAAAATACTAGCTACAGTGTGTGCAAACCTGGTGAAGACCTACATAAATCCTTTGAACTGTATCATTGCCAACCAAGGCCACAATTAAAAGGACTTAAAATTAGAGCTGGGCGACATGACCTAAAATTATCATCACCGTATATTGAGCACTTCACCTCCATAACGAAAAGTGGACGATAACAATGACCACATCAACTCTCTCCCCTCCAGTCCTTTTCTGTAGTCCGGTAGTGGCTAAACTTACATAATGTTCTTTAAAATGTGATGTGTTCTCTCTATTGGACGGTTTCAAACAGCCTTTTAATTTGGCTTTTGATTCCCACTCCCTTCTGTATTCCTAAAGAGTCCAGTTTTAACTCAGAAGTGATCACACAGACCAGATAAGTTGAGGAATTGACGGGGGCTGAGGGAAATTAGTGAGTTTAGTCTGCAGTCGTTTATTTTACAGAAAATATCTTACAATGGAGCACAGGGGGGGGGGGGGGGGGGGTAATGGATTGCTACCAGCAACTTCTTCTCTGGGTTGTAGATCCTCAGGAAGTGGAGTCGCTGCTGGGATTTCTTCACGACCGCAGTGATGTTTGCAGTCCAGGAGGGGCTTTTGGAGATCATCACCGCCAGGAATTGGATGGAGTGGACTCTTTCCAGGCAGTCCCCGTTCTGCCTTTCCTGATATCCACGATTATTTAGTTTTCATGGTCAGTTGTTTGCTGAACACCATGTAGCAAGTCTATGGACCTCACCCTCGTAGTCAGTCTCTCATCCTCCCCTGCAATGAGCCCATGGTGGTATCATTTACAAACTTTAGAATAGTATTTCAAGGATGGGTCGGTGTGTATGTGTAAAGAGTGAAAGCTGGGGAATTAATACAGAACCCTGAGGAAAACCAGTGCAGAGTGTGAAGGTGGATGAGAGTTGAGGTCTGAATTTGAGAGATTTTGGGCAGTCGGTTTAGAAGTCTTTAATCCTCTGGCAGGTGGGGATGGAAAGACCCATATATAGTAGTTGTGTATTAATTGAGGTGTATTAATTGAGGTTGGACAATGTAGAATGTCACTGGAGGCCTAGGAGTGAAATGCATGGCCCATCACTGCGATATTTGTCAATGCCTGAAATAAAAACCAAGCAGCAAATAAACTTTCTTTGGCAATTAGTAATACTTCTGAGCAGTTCAAAACCATACAAAAAATAAATGCATTTAGTAACTAAAGCATTAATTAAGCAAAATAAAATGTATGTGAGACTATGAAATTTAAAAACAAATAAAACATAATAATAAAAAGAGATGTAAAGAAAAGAATTATGCAAATATAGATTAAAAACAGATAAAACACAATCAATTAATCCATCAATAGAAAGATAAGGTGTAAAGAACAAATCTATGTAAAAATAATATAGATTAAAAACAGATCAAACACAATCAGTTAAAAAAATAAGAATAAAAATCATAAAAACCGTGAGATTCAAAAAGTGGTCAAAAACGCATTTTAGGACTCAAAGGCAATTCTGAATAGTAGAGTTTTAACCTTTGATTTAAAAGAGCCTAACGATTCACCATTTATGCATTCTTCTCGAAGTATGTTCCAGATTTGTTGAGTATAGAAGCTGAAAGCTGCCTCTCCCTGTTTAGTTCTAATTCTAGGAATGTTTAGTAAGCTCCAGTTGGAGGACCTGAGTGGTCTGCTGGGTTGGTATAGTGACAACATATCTCCAACATACTTTAGTGCTAAACCATTCAGTGATTTATAAACTAGTAGGAGTATTTTAAAGTCAATTCTCTGAGCTACAGGGAGCCAGTGTTATGAATTAAGAAGTGGGGCTGATGTGTTCTACTTTCCTGGTTCTAGTGAGGACACAGACAGCGTTCTGGATCAACTGCAGATGTCTGATAGATTTTTAAGGTAGACCTGTGAGGACACTGTTGCAGTTATCAATCCGACTAAAGATGAACGCATGGATCAGTTTTTCAAGGTCCTTCTGTGACATCGGTCCTTTAATCCTAGAGATGTTTTGATATAAGTTTTGAATATATGTGACATACATAAAATTGTAAGTTTTTCTATATTATATATTAATCTCAAGGAAATTTCAATAAAACGCAACTGGACTTGGTAATTTGTCTTGGAAAGTCCAGTTGCGTTTGATTGAAATTTCCTTGAGACAACCATGACCTGGATGAATGAGAATATTCACAGGCTTATATTATATAGTCCATATATTATTTTGGGGAATGTGAGATCTCTTCCCAATAAAGTGGACGAGCTGATCGCTCTACCCCACCATCAGAGAAGCTAAAGGGAGTGCAGCCTGACGTGCTTTACCAAAACGTGTCTAACCCCCCTAACTCCAGACTCACACATAAGTGGACGGTTTTCACCTGATCTGGGCCAACAGAACTATGGAGAACGGTAAGAAGAGAGGAGGTGGTCTGGCTTTGTTTGTGTATGGTAGATGGTGCAACTCTGGACATTTATCTATACTGTAAGGACATTGTAAGGACACTGTCAGTGGTTAGCATGAGGCCTTACTATCTACTGGGGGAGTTTACACACATTATTTTTGATATCTGCATTTGTCCTGCCCTCTCCTAACACTCCTGTATCCTGCGATGTCCTGTACTCTCTAACCAGCAGACTCTAAACAGAACAGCTGCACCTCCCCCCCAATCATCTTGTTCGTCTCCGGCCCGTGTATAAACCAAACCAGTTGTGAAAAGCATAGTGAAGATATGGACGGTGGAGACTGAAGAGGCTCTAAGGGACTGTTTCATTTCTACTCTGTGGGACAACCTATTCAGCCCTTTGGAGGATGACCTTAACAACATCACAGACTGCATAACGGTCTACATAGACTTCTGTGTGGACAACACCATACCCATTATAAAGGTATGGTGTTTTTCTAACAACAAGCCATGGATTAACCATGAAATAAAGGCTCGCCCTGACTTTGCATCTGATGAAGCCCTCAAGAGGTCGGTTCTCAACCATCTTCGCCCCCTGATTAGGTCTTCATTGGATCCACTGCAGTTTGCTTAACAGCCTGGCATTGGGGTGGAGGATGCCATCATCTACCTCCTGCACAGAGCTCTGACTCACTTGGAGAAGCCTGGAAGCACTATGTGGATCATGTTCTTTGATTACTCCAGTGCTTTCAACACCATCCAGCAGGGACTTCTGAGGGACACGTTGGAGCTTTCAGGAGGGGACCAACACATGTCCCTGTGGATAATGGACTACCTCACAGCACGGCCAGAGTATTTGAGGACACAGGGATGTGTCTCTGACAGGCTGGTCTTCAGTACAGGGGCCCCATAGGAAACTATGCTGGCACCATTCCTCTTCACCTTCTACACTGCAGACCTTTCGATCAACTCCCTATGCTGCCACCTTCAGAGTTCTCTAATGACTGCCTTAGTTGGCCTCATCACACGTGAGGATGACTCAGAGTACACACAGTGGACTCTTGGGAGAGAATAGGCTTGATATGGCCTGCGGACATCAGAAAACTGAGTGATAGCAGATTTTTGTCAGGACGCCAAGAGGAATGTGGCTGCGATCTGCACTGTTATTGCCTTCCACATGTGGGTTGAAGCAGGCTCCGGTCAGGTAGCAGAGCAGGCGAAGTAGGAGTGGGACTGTCTGAGAAGCCACGGCAAGCGTGCAGTGTCAGGGAGGAAGAAGGCTGGTAGCCACTGGTAGCAGCAGCGACGCTGGAGGTCTCCACATTGATCCGAGAGCAGAATGTCAGTTAGCTCGGACTGGAAAGCAGCAGAGTTGGAGGAGATACCGGCTGCAGCTGCGCAAGCAGAGGTAGAGAGAGATGAGTAGATAGAGATGAGCTTCGTCATTTGGAACGCCGGAAATCTGAATGGCCGGTAAGATGAATGGAGCTGTGATAACTGCTTTATAACTGCTTTTTGCTGGAGCTTTTGTTAAATTAACACCCACCATGTTCTCGCCCACTACTGTTCTGAGATGGTGATGGAAACACAACCATCCCGTTTTAGGCCGTCCTGAGGACTCTGGCCAAATTAACATCACAGATAGACAGAGTCTCCCAACCCATGCATGAAGATGTTGCTGAGCTGTATACGTCCTGTAGTGACAAACTGCTACATCCTAGATACACAAAGGAGCATTTTTGTAGGTCCTTTCTCCCTGCAGCTGCTTGACTATGCAACCAAAACTGCTCCCAACAAACATAAAGCTGAAAAGCAGCAGCACTAAAAAAAGACTGGCATTGGAAAAAAAAATATTGGCATTGAAAAAGGAATCTGTCCTCCGTTTGTTAGCCGTTTAGCTAACCGACCAAGGATACATCAGACGTACCTTGATGCTTTCTCTCGGTCAAAAATTTCCCAGAATACAGCGCGGTAGGAGCCAGCAGCAGCTACTACGGGGGCAAATTTCCATTTTAAATGTAAGTCAGCTAATTATAACCAGCAGGCTTATATCTAAAATGTTTGTTTTGTTTTTTTATTATTATTTTTTTAGATCCAAAGCAGTTATATATGGTTGGTTAGTTGCTTAGTAGTTGCAGCTTTGGTGGGTACCAGGTACTAATTCGTTTGCACATTTGATTTAATCGACATGTAAAAAAAAAAGTTAAACTCTCGTTATACATTTCCAGTTCCATGGCTGAAGTAATATTACTACGCTACAATGCTACTACGATGGGCGGGACGTAAACAGAGCACGGCAGCCGCGGTAACATAAGGCAAGTTTGTTCCAAAACCTTTTTTTTTTTTTACCAAGTAAGGACAGGGTCCTCGTAAGCAAGATGCATTGCCTGCCCAGGCATTGCCTTGGTAGGCGAGGCCCCTTGACATTGAGAAACACCGTATGACCTTGTTTAGCAGTTGGTTAAAAAAACGTAAGCTTAGTTCATCATAGAAACTATAGTAAGAAACATTGAGTGACTTTTTGTACTTATAGTTGGTATAACATGAACATGACTTACAGGTAACCATATGTGCTTGTGTATATCAGAAGTGTTAAATAGGAACTAAAAAAGCAGCTTTAAAAAAGCACATTTTAAATAAAACAATTGACACAGTTCTTCTGAGTCCAAGGTCTATTACTTGCTTACAAGGAGAGACAAAATAAATATGTGATCCTGGTCTTTGTATGAAGCTTCCAATAAGTTAGTTACTCTCAGTAACATTCCATTGGCCCAACAGGGGTTTTCCTGGCTCAAATTGAGGCAGATCCTGACCATGCAATGGCACATGCTGTCGTGACTCACCTCATTCACTCCCGCTCCTCATCATCATCCTCCACCCTGTCCTCAATCATCATTCACACCTGATCCTCCTTCCCTTCTGTGTTACTTATACTCCTCTCTTCCTCAGCTTCCCCGCCGTTCCATCAGAGTCTTCCCTTGGTTTGTCTACTCCTGCTGTCTCGTCATCCAGCCTCATTCCTCCGGATCCTCTGTACCATTATCGTTCGTGGTAATAAATCCGCCTTCACTTTATACCTGTATGCGTTTGAGTCACTGCTACATGTAGACACAGTTACTGACAGAATGAACCGGACAAAAATAGTGAACTCAGCAGACACTCACCTCACCGATTAGCTCCTGACGGACATCTAGGACCAACTGGCGAGGATCTCTACCCTCACTCCTCTCTGGGCATGCTTCACAGGAGCACAGCAGTTCTGGGAGCTCCTTTCCCATCTCAACTCCACCCTCGCTCCACAAGACCGTGCGGCTCTAAGGGAAGAGGCGGAACGGGTTCACCAAGCTGCCAGGGAGGAGATGTTCGGCAAGGTCTCCTCGTCTCCACTTGTTTCTTCAAGCCACCATCAGCCAGCAACCTCAATCACAGTCGGCTACCTCACCACGCCACGGGGAGATGAACTGCCCCTCGGATGACTTCCCGGAGCAGCAGGTTGAGACACAGTTGGTGTACTGTCCTTCTGACACTGGGTCATGGAGGAACGACTCTTCTCCACCGTCTTGCCGCAGAAGACGGCACTGTCAAGGCAAGCGTGCTTCCATGGTGGAGGAGTGTGTCGACAGCACGGTAACAGCTGTTCTCTCTCCAATCTGCTTGTCACCTGCTCCTCCCGCCTCAGTTATCTCCTCATTCGTTCCTGCCACACCTCCTTATCATGGCTTCCTGGCTGCAGAACCGGCTCCTCCATGGTAGAGCACTACAACCTTCTCGGACTAGTCTACTGAGGACAAGGAGGATCAATCAGAGCCGTACCCAATCGCCTACATCCAGCCATATTCCACCATCGGCTCCATAACGGCACTACCTGGCATCTCCATTACGGAGGAGTACTGTGAGCGGCAGGATGTTTTTGCCGGCACCAGATTGGCCTACTGTTCTCCCAGAACCGGACCCCGACAACACAAGTCCTTCCCACCGGCAAGCCATGCACAGCGGCGCCAACGTGGAAGAGCGGCTTGCCCGTTGGAAGAGAAGTTGGCATCTGCATCGGCCTGCTCGGCCCCAAAGTTGGCGTCTGATTCTACCTGCTCGACCCCAAAGTTGGCGTCTGCTTCAGCTTGCTCGTCCCACCTTCCAGTCCAGTTCAACATGGAGCTGCCAGAACCAGAGCCTGTTCCATCTTCAGAGACTGTCCCAGCTTCAGAATCTGTCTCAGCTTCAGAACCAGAGCATGTCCCATCTCCAGAACCATAGCCTGTTCCAGTGCCAGAGCCTTCTGTCATTAATGCTGCAGTCCTCCTGGCTTGCACAGCAGCAGCTCTTCATCTTCTGGCAGGTCACCAGAGTATAGCAGCACCACGTCTCCGGTCTTCATCACATGCACCTCTAGACCTTCTGGTCCCAGCACCAGAGCTCCAAGCGTAGATCAAGAATGTTCTGCCTCTGTTGTTGACGCTCCTTGAGAAGGCAAAATAGAGCCTTCCTCTGTTCACAGCAACAGCACCTTTGCTGCCTGTGTCTTTGGTGGCTGCTGTCTTCTTGGGTGCCACAGCAGCAGTCTTCCAGCACCCGCTATCTCTTTATGGGCCCCCGGAGTCCCCTGTGATGACCAGGAGGGACCTGACATTTGCCTCCAGACATCTAGTTTCAAGCCCACCGGCCTCTAAGCGTTCAGGCCTAGCCCCACCAGCCAAACACTCCAGTTGTCCGCTAGATCAGAAGGTCCTCAGGGGAGGACCGCCGGGCAGTCTGCCTGCATCACGTCCTGAGAGGGGATATCCGTTCAGTCGTCTGCTAGACCTCCAGGTCCACAGGGAAGGACCGCAGGGCCGTCCGCCTGTTTCATGTCCCCAGAGCGGACGTCCGTCCAGTTGTCCAGTGGATCTGCAGGTCCTCAGGGGAGGACCGCTGTGCAGTCTGCCCATCTTCCATCCCACCAGGGGAAATCGGCCAGAGGGCGCCATTCGGGTAGTCCGCCTGACGCCCGTCCAGCCAGGGGATGCTATACAGGTCATCCGCCCGACGCCCATCCAGCCGGAGGGCGGCTTTCGGGTCATCTGCCCGACGCCCGTCCAGCCAGAGGACGCCACCCAGGCCGCCCGCAAAATTCATGTCCCATAAGGGGACACCAGCCTGGCCGCCCGCAAGACTCAATTCCACTAAGGGGACGCAATCTGGGCTGCCCGCCCAACCTCCAGAGGCATACCCACGGAGACTCAGGCCCTCCTTTCGTGGGCCCCCTCCTCCCACTCTTGAAGGGTGCTTCTTGTTTCTTTTTTTTCCCCACGGTAATTGGGATCCGCCTTTAAAGGGGGTAGGTTCTGTCATGACTCACCTCATTCGCTCCCGCTCCTCATCATTATCCTCAACTGTGTCCTCAATCATCATTCACACCTGATCCTCTTTCTCTTCTGTGTTACCTTTACTCCTCTCTTCCTCACCTTCCTCGCCGGTTAATTACCGTCTTCCCCTGGTGTGTCTACTCCTGCTGTCTCGTCATCCAACCTCATTCCTCCGGATCCTCTGTACCATTATTGTTCCTGGTAATAAATCCACCTTCACTTCATACTTGTCTGCGTTTGAGTCACTGCTACATATAGACACAGTTCCTGACACATGCATGTATTCTGTGCATTCAACTGACTCACCTTTTTTACAGCCAACATATTTTTTTGTTAAGTGTCCTAATAAGAATATGACAATTATCATGTTAAAGCATTCTTTTATTAAAACAATATTCATACAAAAATAAAGTAACAACTTTAAATTGAATGTGCATTAAGATGTGGGGATTTTTCCACACATCTCGCAACCAGAGAGAGATTACAGTGCTTTTGGCATAAATAACAGTCCATGCCTTCCTCAGTCTGCCTGAGCAATTATTAACAATTATTATTATTTATTCCTAGACCATTATTACTTTTTCACGTTTCATTACAATAAGCACCGGAGGGTATAAACAGGTATTGAAAATTGCATCTTTATTCAATTAATAACAGTTGAAAACCAAAGGATTATGTGTTATGTTTCTCAAATGGCAGCCATTAAAAAATACATAAAGCACAATGGTGGTAAATATGTATTTGTCCCAGAAGAATATGCGCTACAGTAAAAACGCATTCCCTTTGCAACCTTTGCTGTGCAAAGGTACTTTGCAGAGTAAGCTCTTGTTTGGGTAACAGAAAAACAGGAAATTGAGCAGAAAAGCACAGGCAGAAAGCATCACCATACAATGGACAATGGAAGGATGTGAGAAAGAATTGTCAGCCAAATATCTAGTTAGAGCTGGTTTGTAAAGTCATGATTTAAGTAGTGCTGGATTGTAAATTCTATATTAAAGTGTTCCTCTATTGTGGATTAACTCCAAAACTGTCAATTAGCTCTATTCACGGTTGAGGATCCAGCTTTCCTCCGCAGGGTCGACAGAGTGATTTCCTGTTCCAGAAAACAAAGCAGAAAATACAACAACACAGATCTGTTTGTCATGAGACTGACCTGCAGGACGGCTCACCAAGTGTGCGCGCTGACTCACAGACCTCATCTCTTTTTATTGAACACAAAGACAAAAAGAATCACATGACATGGTCACTCCCAGTACATAAACATTCATTGTGTGCCCCTTATCATCTACTTCCCTAAGTCTGTTTTTCCCCCAAAATGATTTACAGACACCCGCTTTTATGGGGGTCTTAACCTAAACTATCTTTCTTCCTGTTTCTACACAACTGGGCAATTTCCTAAACACAACTTTATTATTTATGACTGTTGTAAAAGCCTGGTACTCATTTAAGATTGTTTTTACTTCAGTAGTGAAGTATAAAATATTTGTAAATACGTTTAACACACATTTATTACACAGGTTTTTAGGGTTTTAATGTTTTACCATTTTAATGATAAATGTGTTCTGATAAAATGAATAATTACTCTTATGTTTGATGGATTAAGCTTATCATAATACATTTGTATGATACTTTGCTTTATAGATTATTTAGGCTCTATAATATACTCAGAAAAATTGGAGACATAAAGGTCGAAAACTGTGTGGCTTGACAGTTAGAGAGGAGATAGGTCTGTCATTGATCCATGTATGAGCTATTCTGTTCTTTTGATTTAATCTAGCATTTTCATTATAATGTTTCTTGTGAGTGACTAAACATACCACAGCACAGTTGATTATATCATTGATTAAAGGTGTAGTGTGTTTAAACAGGATAAAGATCCTGCTGACTTGAGTTGACGTTTGAGTGCATATTTGTGTCTCAGAAAACATCTTATTTGAAAAAGTCAAAGAGGAGGATCCCAGATATGTTAATTGTAAACATGTTGGAAGCTATAAAATGAGATGTTCCAAAGATGGAAATTGTCATTCCTTGGTAGGGTGACCCAGAATGTAATTTATACCACTCTTTAACCTCGAGGAGGTGGAGTAGCAACTATCTTTCATTCCGATTTACTAATTAATCTCCAAAAAAATAATAATTATAGTTCCTTTGAGCATCTAGTTTTTAGCTTTCCTCATACACATAACAAAGCAGTAAAGCCACTTTTGTTTGTGGTCTTATATCGTCCACCAGGACCTTATTCTCAATTTTTAGATCAGATTTCAGATTTTCTATCTGACTTAGTTTTAAACACTGATAAAGTCATTATAGTCGGAGACTTCAATATTCATGTTGATAATGAAAGTGATAGTCTAAATACAGCTTTTAACACTATCCTAGACTCAATAGGCTTTACTCAAAATGTGCAGGGACCAACACATTCTTGTCACCACACTTTAGATCTTGTGCTGACTTATGGCATTGACTGTGAAGAAATAACAGTCTTTCCACATAACCCTATCCTGTCTGATCATTTCCTTATCACTTTTAAACTTACTCTAATGGATCATATCAAACCTGAAAGAAAACTTCATTATACCAGAACGTTATCAGACAACGCTGTAGCAAATTTTAAAGAAGCTCTTCCAACTTTAATTTCCTCAGTTTATAAATGCAGAACAGAAAACAGTGATTTAACTCGTGACCCCTCACAACTTGACATTTTAGTTCATAGCGTTAATTCCTCCCTGCGTCGGGCAATAGACAAAGTTGCCCCCTTGAAAAGGAAGGTGGCTAGCCATAGAAGATTAACTCCCTGGTTTAATTTAGAGCTACGTACCCTAAAGCAGAATGTTAGAAAACTAGAGAGAAAATGGCGCTCCACGCATTTACATGATTCCTTTTTAATATGGAAAAATAGTTTATTGCTATATAAAAAGAGCCTTCACACAGCTAGAACAGCATATTATTCATCTTTAATCGAGGAGAATAAAAATAATCCTAGGTTTCTTTTTAATACAGTTGCCAAACTCACACAGGATCATAGCTCTATCGAGCCAACCATTCCCCAAGCTCTAAGCAGTGACGACTTCATGCAATTCTTTATAAATAAAATAGACTCCATAAAGAATAAGATAATTGGGAACCTTCCCAATATGCTTGCTTCCTCCTTAGTTAATGAGGCAGCCTCAAAAATGGTGGAACCTAATATATGCTTAAACTGCTTTAATGCAGCCGAACTTTGTGATGTACTAAAATTATTAGCTTCATCTAAACCTTCAACTTGCGTTTTAGACCCAATCCCAACTAAACTCTTAAAAGAAGTTTTCCCTCTGATCGCTGCTCCAATTTTAAATATAATGAATCTATCCTTAGTCAATGGATATGTACCACAGGAGTTTAAGATTGCTGTAATTAAACCTCTACTTAAGAAACCCTCTCTTGATCAAAACGACTTAATTAACTATAGACCGATATCTAATCTTCCCTTCTTATCTAAAATTCTTGAGAAAATAGTTGCACACCAGATATGTGAGCATTTAAACAATAATGAGCTGTTTGAGAAGTTTCAGTCAGGCTTTAGAGCTCATCACAGCACTGAAACAGCTCTGGTGAAGGTTACTAATGATATTCTCATAGCCTCAGACAATGGACTGGTGACCATTCTGGTCCTGTTAGATCTCAGTGCTGCCTTTGACACTGTTGACCACAATATTCTCATAGAAAGGCTTCAAAGTGTCGGTATAATAGGAACAGCACTAGGTTGGTTTAAATCTTATTTGTCTAACAGATTTCAGTTTGTTCAGGTAAACAATAGATCTTCCTCAACCTCAATAGTTACTTGCGGAGTACCACAGGGTTCAGTGCTTGGGCCGATTCTCTTTACTATATATATGCTTCCTATTGGTAAAATAATTAGGCAGCATGGGATAAAATTCCATAGTTACGCAGATGATACACAGCTATATCTATCCATAAATCCTGATGAATCCAATCAGTTAGGTAGACTACAGGCATGTCTGGAAGACATAAAAACTTGGATGACTCTAAACTTCTTGCTTCTAAATTCTGATAAAACAGAAGTTGTCGTCTTTGGACCAGAAGCTCTGAAAAAGAAACTACTTAGTCAGCCCCTTCACCTGGACGGCATTAAATTAGCCTCCAGTAATAAAGCAAAAAACCTCGGTGTCATTTTTGACCAAGATATGTCATTTAGAACTCACATTAAAGAAGTCTGTAGGATTTCCTTTTTTCACCTTAGGAATATTGCAAAAATTAGAACCATCCTGTCCAGGACTGATGCTGAAAAACTAGTCCATGCATTTGTTACTTCAAGGCTGGATTACTGTAACTGTCTATTATCAGGTAGTCCACAGAATACAATTAAAAGTCTACAGTTAGTTCAAAATGCTGCTGCTAGGATTCTGATGAATATTAAAAGAAGAGATCACATTTCCCCTGTTTTAGCTTCTCTTCACTGGCTCCCAGTAAAATCTAGAATAGAATTCAAGATCCTCCTTCTGACATATAAAGCCCTTAATAATCTAGCTCCATCATACATAAGAGACCTGATTGTTCCATATGTTCCTAACAGAGACCTTCGCTCTCAGACTGCAGGTTTACTGGTAGTTCCTAGGATTTCTAAAAGTAGAATGGGTGGCAGATCTTTCAGCTATCAGGCTCCCCTCCTATGGAACCGGCTCCCAGGGTTGGTTCGTGAAGCAGACAATTTGTCTATCTTTAAAACTAGGCTAAAAACTTTCCTCTTTGACAAAGCTTACAGTTAGAGATATGTTTATAGGTAGTTAGAGTCAGGTTAGACAGGTAGATAGGAAGAGACAGGTTAATGTTAGTAGTCAGGCAGAGTGTCAAAAGTTAGGAAGAGATAGGAAGAGGTAGAGTAGCTAGGTAGAGATAGATTAATGTAAGCCAGGTAAAGATCCGGAGCCGGTCGCGGCTTACCGCCGCGGAAGAAATGTGCCCCACAGGGGCCAGCCAGCGCCGGAGAGAGGTCCCTCAATGGGATCCTCCCGCACAGTGCGGCCGCCCATTACCTGCCGGGTTGAATCCCCCGGGCAGACTGTGCGGACCCCACCCGTTTATCTCTTAAACGTTTCTCGCCCTCTTCAACTCTGTCCTCTCAGTTCTGTCTATTTTTCCTTAAGATAGTTGTCGACTATCGGTCTCGTGCCGGTATTTAGCCTTAGATGGAGTTTACCACCCACTTTGAGCTGCATTCTCAAACAACCCGACTCCGAGAAGACCCCGGCATGACGGGGGCCGTTACCGGCCCTACACCGTCCACGGGTCAGGAGGACTCAGACAGAGTGTTGGTAGCCAGGTCTCCTAGTAGCTAGGAGACAGGTTAATGTTAGTAGCTATGCTGCTTTAGGCTAGGCTGTTGGAGGACATTATTAGGGTCTGTTCCTACTTTCTCTCCTACTTCTCCCCAACTGCATGATGTGCTGTCAATTCAAGCACTAACCTGTTTTCTATTATAGTAGGTGCTCCGGATTAGCCCTGCTTGACGACCCTGACTAAGATGGCATTGCAGTGACGGAAAATTCTCCACGTCCTGCAACAAACTTCTGCCCTGCTTCCTCTTGCTCTTTCTGTGTCTCTGTTATGTATTCTCCAAGCCACAGACGGTCGCGGCAGATAACCGCTTGTGCTGAGCCTGGTTCTGCCGGAGGTTTCTTCCTGTTAAAAGGGAGTTTTTCCTTCCCACTGTCGCTGCATGCTTGCTCAGTATGAGGGATTGCTGAGAATTCCACGACGCAATCTTCTGTGGTTCTGTAATTTCTACACTTAACATTGTATTGTAATAACTCTTTTTGTAAAGTGCCTTGAGATGACATCTGTTGTGAAATGGCGCTATATAAATAAACTGAATTAAATATTTGATCTGTTTTAAGGAAATCTGTGAACCAGTATTTGATTTCTTGTATTAAAAGAAAATTAAATTACTCTCGTCTCCTCTCTGATAAAAATGAACACGCATGGAATTTATAGAGTTAAGGTTTAAAATGAATAAACATTAAACTCCTTGCATGAAAAACAGCCTTACACACAGCAGAGGAGTTTTAAAGTGAAAGAGTAGAATAGGCTATGTCTCCAATGGTGACTAATTTTCACTTTTTTGCAGTCCTACAGACTCTAAATACATAACACACTGCATTTATATAAGGGCTTAAAGTAGTAATTTTCATATGTCCCATTTAACAGTCCGAAAGCATGTGGGATGAAAGAGTCGGAATAGTAATTTTTTCCCCTACGGCTTTCAATAACCGGATGGCATTAAAACAGTTGTTTTAGCAAAGGTATGATCTTGCTGATTGAGGATGGCTTTCGCTTCCCGTTTGTTCTATTGCGAATTCAAGTCTTTTATACTAACTCAGTTGATATTTGAAAAAATCATAACAAATATTGTTCAGATCGTTTATGTCTTTAACAGATAGGCCTTTAAACCAACATATAAAAGAAACATTAAAAATCGAAATAAAATATATTAACAATTAAATAATACAGTTTTCGAGACTCCGAATGAGTTCATTTTCCTTTTTAAATGGTTATTTGCTGACCTCACCTGACCACTGTTTCTATATTAATGTCAAACTTTAACTAGGAGCGAATTATAGTTTTGAAGTATTTATTGGTCTCCACAATTTTAACTTCTTCACAATAGAAAAAAAAATGGTTTGTGTTCATGCTAATTTTTCCTAAAATCAATAATCATCTCATTAATTTTGGCAAATTCAACTCCAGGAATTTCTCATTAAAACATTTAACAAATGAAAAAAGAATTAACTCTGTACTTATGCTGCTATAGGCTTAGGTATAGCACACTTTCAACACAAGGCAATTCAAGGTGCTTTGACTGTTGGGGGGCAGACTGATCACATTTCTTCACTCTGTTACTTTTCTCTTCTATTAATATCCAGTTGTATTATTTGCTGTTATTTCAGTTGCTTTTTTTCCAGTGTTTGTTTTCTTTCCATAGAAGCTACACCTGGTCTGGTATCCTGCTCAGGTACAATGCCATGTTATATGTTGAGCATTGACTCAGATGATGCTCCCAGTGATAGAACATCTTCCATGTAGTGTTAAGTGTTTTCTTTCTTTTTATAAAGAGAAGTCTTGAATCCAATCCTTTTGTTCTTTCTGTGTTTCTGTTCTGTCTTCACCAACCCCCAGATAATTGTGGTAGATGGCTACTCGTACTGAGTCAGGTTCTGTTGGCATTGCCAATAGAAAAAAAAAGACTGGAATAGAAAAAAAAGATGAAGGTGTGAAAACCTGACAGTGATTCAAATGTAGTACTGCATATATTTTGAGTTTCTTTGAAAAAAAATTCACTTTCAATTTTTGTTCCACTTTTAGTACAGAAATTTTCACTATATTTATTTCAGATTAAAAATTAAAATCTTCTGTTACAATTATATTTTTCAATGCCAATTTTTATTTTCATTGCCAATATTTCTATTCAGTTTCATTTCGAGCTGATATCATTGTGATCCCATACCTTTGACAGCTTATGTTGAACATTGCAAACATCCTTTTGTGTTAGCTCTTAAAACCCGAAGAGGGCTGATTTATCAAAAATTTCAAACAAAGAGCAAACAAAATTGTGTGCGCCACAAAACACATTTCAACAGTAGGTTGTCCGTTCTAAGTACCATATCTCCTCGGGTTACCATATTTGCTCAAGGGCCTGTGCCTAGGTATGATGAAGCATTACATGATTGGCTGGACGCTGAAATTAGAGTACATGATTCTTTAAGAACCTTTAAAATAATCAATAATTTCAATTTACAATTAATACATTATAAATCCTTCATAGAGTGCATTATACAGGCCAACATGGGTTTTGGGCCATCTAATACTTGCTTAAAATGTACAAGCAATATACCTGACAATTATATTAATGCGTTTTGGTTCTCTCCACCTGCTAAGAGATTTTGGTGCCAGATATGTGAAGACCTATTTTGAGGCGTATATCTATCTTTTGCTGTGTACCGTTACTATCGGTAACGCGAGTCAACATGGCTCGACTCGTGAAGTGTTGCTTCACAGTTGCAATTAACCAGAGTGTCTGAAGTGAGCGGGTGCGTCATATGGTGGGCGGCCCCAGAGTATGTAGCGGGAAGTAAACAAAGGCTCGGAGAAAAAGAAGAACAATGGCGACCTCACTAGCGATCTTGAGTTTTTTGCTCAGTCTGTGGCTTTTTGTAGATGCACGTCAAAGAGAAAGCCTCTCTCATCGATGAATAAAGACCCCGGAAAAGCTACACGCTGCAAGGAAAAACATGGTTGAGTAGTACAAACGAGTGTTGGAAGCTTTGCAGGAGAATGAAGCTACAGACAGGAACCGGCGCGGCCTTGTGTGGGTAAGCCAGTGCAAATATTACCCTGGTGTGGTGGGCTATAAATATGCTCTGGGTATTTATTTATTCGCTAAAGCCCAGTGTAAAAACCTATGTTGACAAATTTGCTTTATTAATAAGCATTTTGTGTGTGCGTGTTTCAGATGACTGCTCTGTGAAGTTGTCGCAGCCGACTGTCGGTTTGGTCGTTTAACTGGGCCTTGGAGTGATAAGACGTTCTTCTGGGCTTCACCGAAGCTCAGTGGCTGTAGAACTTCAGGATGTGGGAACATATTCATCTACATGTGCAGCAAACTACATCCAGCGCTGGAGCGACGCAGCTTTTCACCTCTGTGTCCCCTTAAAGAAAGGACTTACCATATACATGCTACGAATTCTATGAATTACAAACCACAATTGTATGTTTTGTAATAAAGCTGCATGCTTTTAAAATGCTTGGGTTTCTTAAATCAGCACCACTACAATGTGTTTTATAGATATCCCATCTTTGAGTAGGCTTAGGCTTTTCAGCAACTTTCAAATATATGCAATTATAACTTGGACATTTATATTGGACAGGCATGGAAAAAAATTCAGAAACAAAAGTCCAGTTGCACATGTTCGTGGGTCATGGTTTCGTCTGCAGCATCGTGTCATCTACACCTTCCGTACGCCGGTTTCCTGCTTCTGCTCCATCAGAAAGTGTTGATCCCGGTGCAACGGATCGCAGATATTTTATTGAAGTACAATGCTTACAGTGCATTTAAAAACATACACTAAGAATTCCAACTAAGGAATAGAAACAAATATGTCCCACTGTGCTCAAGAAAAGTTAAGTAAGTCATTCATATTTACAAAAACAAACAGTAGCATCAGAACTAATTTGGATAACTGATGATTAAAAAAAACAGTCATACTGAAGATGATGTGCAACTGAATAGATAAAAATACTGGCAATAAAATATACAAGCGGCATGAAATTTGCTTCTTAACGAGAGTACGAGAGCGAGTTCAGGGCTTCGGCGTTCTCCATATCTTTACTTCGGCCTGCAGGTGAGAGCCATCGGCTCAGAATCGTGGTCAGCTCCGACTCCTCTTTGATAACCATCTCACAGAAAGCAGCTCCATTGAATGTTCTCTTCAGCCAACAGCCTCAGAAATGCTGAAACTCCGTTTGGATCACAGCACTGGTTTCTAACGTTGTCTTTGGTCTTCAGCAAACACTAAAGACATCCACTCGCTGTCGCAAGGTTTCAAAATGGCGGTCGGTTTGTTGTTAAAAGATGCTGTCAACTTACTCTTCAGTGAGCAGTTTTCAAATGAGGACTTTGCGTCCACTGCTGGGTGTGCCAGCAATTCTGTCCCATGCACTGCAACACAGCCAGAGTGAGGAAGAATATTCACAGTGGATTAATGATGCATCTTTGGCAAAAAAAGACATACATCTCATGTCTATGGCTAGTAAATTATTACTATTAGGTTTGAATGTATGTGAATTATACTTTTTGTTTATCATAAATACATTTAATGTTTGCGGTGTATACACTCTCCATACCATGCAGGCGCTGTATTTCAGAGGCAGACTTGGTGCAGCTTGTTCAGAACAAGAACAATGGGCTGGAAGAAACAGGTTTAATTTGGGAGACGTGGAAAACTGGGTGAATATGATGATGACACGGGATCTTTAACTTGACCGCGGCTGATGATTTTCTTGATGGGGAATGGACCTAAAAAACCGGGGTACAAGTATTCTGGGCTGAGATTTGAGAGGAAAGTCTTTGGAGGAGAGCCATACCTGCTGGCTGATGGACTATTTGGGTGCTGGTCACCTCTTCTTGTTGGGATTAACATAGAAATGGATCTCTTTGTGATGGTTGCCAGAAATGAGTAATGAAACGGGATGAGTTTGGTGAGTTATAGTGGTCATAACGCTGCCATCGAGGGCCGAAACAGTAATGGGAGATTCGAGTTCAAACGTAGGGGTTCTGCCTATTTGATTAGGTTCTGGAGACTGTTCTCTTGGGGTGGAAGCCTGTTTGGAAACTGTGTGTCAGATTTGGAATCTGGATTACTTGCAAACATAGCCTTAGACTTGGATGTTCTCTAGAACAGTTATCTAACTTGATTGTCAATGTGATTAGTTTATTGAGAGTGTCATGTTCGTCTCTAGACACCAAATTATCTTTGATTCTTTCGTTTAAAGCATGATAAAATGCTCCTTTCAAAGCCGGGGCATTGTAACCAGACTCGTCGGCCAAAATTCTTAACTCAGAAAATCAGCACTTGCTTAAGGTCCATTATTTTCTGGATAATTCTTGTTTGTTTTTAACAGGAGTGAAAATCTCATTAAACAACTCTAAGAATTCATCTAATGAAGTAGTTTCTACTGAGGACTCAGTAAAAAATGCTTCTGTTATTTTCCGACCGATGACCGATGAAATAACTAACTTTTTGGCAGTCTGTGGGAAACGTTTGGGGAGAAAGTGAAAATGCTAATTTGCATTGCAACAAAAAAACCTTTAGCTTTATCTAGTTCCCCAGAAAAGGGCTTCTGGCGGAGGTGACGCCACATCAAGGAAGTGAAAAACTGAAGGAGAGGACTTATGTTGATCAGAATATCTGTAAATAACTTATCTACTCAGTTGAGTAAATCGGTTATCTGATAGCAGTTTGGTGGCAGTCTAAAAGAGCTCCTTGATTAATTATGGCTGTCTGAATCTGTGCTACTGAGTCCGGGTGGCCAGATGGTTTTGTCATGTTTGGTGGTTTTAAGGACTCAAAAGGAAACACATAATTCAGACACAGAGGCGGTTGGGATAAGTTTAAGATCAGTAATTTATTTGTGGCTCAGGTTTCAGTCGTCTCAGGAGATAATCCAGGAAAGGATCGCAGGAGCGGGCTGTGGTGAGGAGAGATTAAAAGATGCAAAAGGAGATAAAGGTATGACAGAAGGGGATGAGCTTACTGGTTGGTTGGTGGAAGATGACTTGGAGGTGGTCATTGGAACTCTGTAACTGCGGTTGGCTGGAGGTGAAATTTTCCTTTGGTTGTGTATGTGTGCGGGACGTGAGAACAGATGGGCAGGCCGGTTGAAGGACGGATGCAGAGGAGTAGGAGGCAGAGGAACCAGCGGAGGTAGCGCCGCAGAGGCTCACCTTAAGGACATCCAACGAGGTTCAGGTAGGTAAATCCTAGCAGGGTTTTCCAGTAAAACGAGATATTGAAGGAGGATGCCAAGGAAAAAGAGGAAGGTACTGGATTTGAGGTCTGCGAGGAAGGCAGGGTAAGTGTCACACAAGTTTCCAGAAATATCTCAGGAAAAGTTTACCAGGAAATATGGTTGGCCATGTTACCAAGCTTGCAGCAAGAACAATCTGGCACTAGCATGCAGGATTCGCTCCTCTTTGGTAGCTGGTGGTAATTGTCTCCAACAAGCAGCACCTGCTGACAGCTGCCTGCCATGCCCCTGTTTGGAAGGTGAGCACACAGACACACATAAACACAGCCAAACTCCAGCAAAATCCCAAGTGTATACAATTGTAATTTTGGTATTGTACATTATTATTATAATTATAACCAGTCTGGCAGAAACTAATGAAGAGCACCAAATGGGCTGCGGGCATCTTGCTGCGGGTTTAGCAGTCACAATGCTGCGCCCTGTTGGTAATTTTTTTTGGTAAAATAGTTTTTTGGACGCTATGCGGTTTGTGCCCGTTTTAACAACTCAAAACATTGATAAGTCAGGCCCAAGGTACATTGTATGTAATATTTATGGAGCTAAGCCTGCAGGGAATCAGCAGGACTGACCATGTTATACTTAGGATTATTTGATACTATGTGCCACTATGCATCTATACACTCGCAAGCTCTAAGGTAGCATGTTGCATGCTAACGTCTAATACTCAATCATATAAAAGTACTGCCTTGATTCAATTTAGCTTACTAAGACAACATGCAAAGCAGGGCATCTCTTGTTTGCCTCTTCTTCCTTTTTATTTCAGTCTTCTCCTAATAACCCAGAGAATGTCCCCCAACCCCCGTGCCAAAACACACACATACACACACATTGAGACAGACATTCCAAGCTCCACCAGTGGATTTCGGCAGCTTGTTATCCAAAGGCGTGAGAAGGAGTGTGACAGTGTGATGATCCTTGCCGATGTATGCCACTGACCCTTTGATATGCCTGTGTGTATGTGTGAATCACCTGCTCTTTAATAATATCCCTTTTTATGTTTTTTCATTGCAGATGTGCTTACATGAGTGTGCATTCTGATGTATGGCTGCATTCAGCTGCCTCTTTCTTCTGGTAACTTATCAGGCATGCAGGCCCATGCATATGTGGCCATAATCAGCTGGGTTGTGAGGGAGCTTGCTTTTTGATATTAAGTATAAGCAGAGAGTAAATTTGCATTTAGCACTGTTCAGATGCGAAGATATTGCTTCCTTCTTTCTAAAATGGTTTGGAACTGCAGTGGGATATTACTGTTCTTCTCTGGTCAGGAAAATTGTGCAGGACTGGCCAAGGTACACTGATGTAGGGGTGTGGTCAGTGTCCAAAAAGTTATATATGAATGGGGGATTTTGCTACCTGTCTGTCGTGGTGAAGAGACAGCTGAGTCGAAAGGCGAAGCTCTCGATTTACCGGTCGATCTACGTTCCTACCCTCATCTATGGTCACGAACGCTGGGTGGTGACCGAAAGAACGAGATCGCGGATACAGGCGGCTGAAATGAGTTTCCTCCGTAGGGTGGCTGGGCTCTCCCTTAGAGATAGGGTGAGAAGCTCGGTCATCCGGAGGGAGCTCAGAGTAGAGCCGCTGCTCCTCCACATCGAGAGGAGCCAGTTGAGGTGGCTCGGGCATCTAGTCAGGATGCCTCCTGGACGCCTCCCTGGTGAGGTGTTCCGGGCATGTCCCACCGGGAGGAGACCCAGGGGAAGACCCAGGACCCGTTGGAGAGATTATGTCTCCCAGCTGGCCTGGGAACGCCTCGGGATTCCTCCCGAGGAGCTGGCCCAAGTGGCCGGGGAGAGGCAAGTCTGGGTCTCCTTGCTTAGGCTACTGCCCCCGCGACCCGACCCCGGATAAGCGGAGGAAGATGGATGGATGGATGGATGGATTTTGCTACCATTTATCAAGAGCAAACATTTACCACTTCAGAACAGGATTATGTCTCTTGGCTCTCAAAACATGCAATGCTTGCTCTCAAAACTCCTGCTCTCTTTCAAATATTCTGTTTTCCCTTAACTCTTGTAAAGCTTGCTGTTACATCATTATGCTCTGTTTCAAATATTTGATGCTATACCTCAATTTTATTTTTTTTTTGCACTCAAATTTTAGGATTCTTGCTCAGAGATTTTCTCCTCTCACGCAAAATGTCTCTTGCACAGATCAAAACTGCGCTCCCGGATTCTATGTGCTCTCTCTCAGATCGAGTAGTACTGTTGCCTAGCAACCATTCTAGCATAGAATGACAGTGCTCTTAGAGTTTTCTCAGGTGTATTAGCCTGAGTGGCTACAGGTTGCTGCATCTGCTCTCACTGTGCTGTTCAAGACCCTCAACCAAGTTATTTTACTTTTTTTTATCTTTACTAGTTTTAATCTTTACAACACCCCATAATGATTATGTGAAAATAATTATTCAAAATAAAAAACATGAGAACTCACATGTGCATAGGTATTCACAGCCTTTGACGTGAAGCTCAGAATTGAGCTGAGGCGCATTTGTTTCCATTGATCATCCTTGAGGTGTTTGAGCAGATTAATTGGAGTCCACCTGTGGTAAATTAAGTTGACTGGACATGATTTGGAAAGGCACACATCCGTCTATATAAGGCAGCTGGGTTGACAGTGCATATCAAAGCACAAACCAAGCATGAAGACAGAGGAACTCAGTGTAGACCTCCGAGACAGTATTGTCATGAGGCACAAGGCTGGGGAAGGTTACAGAAAAAATTCTGCTGCTTTGAAGGTTCCGATGAGCACAGTGGCCTCCGTCATCCGTAAGTGGAAGAAGTTTGGAACCACCAAGACTCTTCCTGGAGCTGGCCGGCTTTCTAAGCTGAGTGAACGGGGAAGAAGGACCTTGGTCAGGGTGGTGACCAATAACTCAATGGTCAATTTGTCAGAGCTCCAGCATTCCTCTGTGGAGAGAGGAGAACCTTCCAGAAGGACAACCATCTCTGCAGCAATCCACGAATCAGGCCT
Organism: Apricaphanius iberus; assembly: GCA_028564705.1. NCBI lineage: Eukaryota > Metazoa > Chordata > Actinopteri > Cyprinodontiformes > Aphaniidae > Apricaphanius > Apricaphanius iberus. Next base: position 42,488 of record JAPXFQ010000237.1, read on the forward strand.
GTATGGTAGAGTGGCCAGACGGAAGTCACTCCTTAGTAAAAGGCACATGGCAGCCCGCCTGGAGTTTGCTAAACGGCACCTTAGGGACTCTCAGACAATGAGAAACAAAATCCTCTGGTCTAATGAGACAAAAATTTAACTATTTGAAGTGAATGCCATTCCACTTACAAAAACTCCATAATGTATAAGAAGCATTCATGTCACTAAGCATAGACAAATATTTGTGGTATAATTAAACAAGAATACACTTTCCCTTTATTTGGTGTATGGCATATGTAAAATTAAACTAAATTTTTAAAAGTTGAAATGTGTCACTACCATTCTCGCCTAGACTGTCTGCACAAATTAGTTGAGCAAAATGCAATATGTGCTCAGTCATCCTGACACAGTTGTGAATTATTTCCACTATTTGTGCGCTTCTGAGCTTATTCTAGGGTGCATTCACACCAGGGCTGTATAGTGCGCTTGAAATAAACTCTAGTTCGTTTGCCCGGAAAATATGGTAATTTGGGAAGGTGTAAATGGGCAATCGAACTCTGATTCAGACTAAGCAAACAAACTCTAGACCACTTGAAAAAGTTGGTTTCAGTTCAATTGAAACAAACTCTGCTTTGGTTCGATTGCATGTGTCAATGGAAAACAGACCGGGGCAACACCAAAAGCAGGAAGCTGACTATTGTACAGGACAGTCCTGGGTTTATACAATCTAAACAACCGCTAATGCTGGAGAGATAAATCCTGGATCTTGTACATACCTTGCACAATGTACTGTATGTATATGGAGTTAAATGGAACAGACTTGCCTCACATGACCACGGCTGCCGGCTTATGTGCTCTGTTTATGTCCCGCCCGTCGTAGTAGCATTGTAACGTAGTAACATAACTTCAGCCATGGAACTGGAAATGTATAACCAGCGTTTTACTTTTTTTAACTGTGTATATGTCGGTTAAATCAAATGTTTAAGCGAATTAGTACCTGGTAGCCACTGAAGCTGCAACTACTAAGCAACTAACCAACCACATATACCTGCTTTGGATCTAAAAAATAATAATAAAAAAAAATAAAAAAAAACATTTTAGATACAAGCCACCAAAAAAAAAAAACACACACCAGGGTGAGAAGAACAGGAAGAACAAACACGGAACACAAAGCGCCTGATTTCTCAAAGGTTTGCGGTTGCTAAAACCCGCGCAAACAGCACAGCATCGCAAGAATGCTGTACTGATAAACATTGTTGACGGGAGCAGGATTCCTGCCAGCTGCAACTTTGTTCTGCTATTACACAACTTAATTTACTAGGTTTGCATAAATCCTTGTCTGGGTCTAGAGGACTGCTTATTCTGCCTTCTTTGTGTTTTTTATCCCGATGAAGTCTATCAGCTTTCTTTAAAATAATTCTTTAAGCCTTAGTAAATTCTGACCCATCCCTTTATTGGAACTTAAACCTTAATATTAACCATGTACCCCAGGGAGAAATAAAACAGACAGGTAAACGTTTAAAGGCACAGTGTGTAATTTTCGGCCAATAGGAGGCAGTGCATACCTAAATTATCACAAGCATGCGGTATCTGTGTCTTTGAGTAAGAAACTCAACAACGGAAGCCCATGAGAAGTATACGTGTGTTCAGCCATTTCACTCTTGATAAGGTAACTAGCGGTGTGTGAGCTCTAGGTTAGCTACTGATTCAAACTTCTTGTAGCAGGCTGGGAGAGTGTGACTCAAAACAGAGTTGTCCCCAAAGTTGTGTAAAAAACAAACAAAGCTGTTCCGTGCGCTTTGTCTGTCCAGGCTCTTGTAGAAGTAAGACGTCATCTAATATGGCTTTCCCCTTAAAAGAGGACCCTTGCCTATGTATTTTAAAACTGATTTTTAGAGTTATATTTTACAATATCGCCAAAATTTTACAATTCATGTGCTTTACGTTATCATTATTTCATAATATTTTAATGGCTATTTTCAAAGATGTACTGCAAAAATTACACACTTTAACTTTAATATTGTTTTTATTCAGCACATAAAATTCAGGCACTTTTAAAGACAACAGCATAACATACACAATTCAATCCAATAATACTTTATTAATTCCAGAGTGAAATCAAGTTGTAGCTCATACTATTTAAGTTTCTAAAAAGGAATTTTAAATGCTGATGGCTAGTAGTAAGGATGTGATATAATCTCATTCATTGTGAAGGAATCAGTTATGGTTCCTGCATCCAAATTCAATTTCAATTTCCCAATGACAGGATAAACTAAATAAGACAAAAGTATTCTCAACCACAATTTAGTACATAACTCACGTTTGAGAGCAATATCTTTCCCTAGTGCATAAAGTTATTTTACACTGCAAGCTTTCAATTAACATGAAACCACTACTGATTACTACATAAAAAATAGCAGCACGGAACACAATGTGCATGCACCACCCCCCCACCCCCCCACCCCACCCCCCCAACAACATGCTTATGGAATCTCTATGGAATTCTTCCACATCATGGTTTAACTAGGGAAAACATAACACAAAATGTCAACACAGAGGGAGCTTAAAGAAGCAGCTACTCACCAACTATGGAACGCCAAAGTGTTCAAAATTAAATAAATAAATACAACATTATGAAATAAATATTAGCATGAATTATTTTAAGTAAATAGTTAATGTGACAATGAAATAGTCAAAAAAGGAATTCTGTTAAAATGCAATGTCCAATATTTATATAATATATTTTAATTTTAGAATATTAGTATTATTATATATAAATATATTTATTTCAATATTTATTCCACTGCCATTTTTTTCATACTATAATTTATTTTGAGGTTTTTTTTATATAATTAGTTTTTATTCAAAAATCTTGTACATCTTCTTTTTTTTTTACACAGTTAGCTTTTATTTCATAATAGGGTTTTTTCATAAAGGTGTATTTATTTCAAAATGCCATTTAACATAATGTCTTAGCCAGCCAATCAGAATTAGCTGTTGGGACCTGGATGCTGATTGGTTGGTGCTTAAACATGATGTTCCTGCAGGAGGAAAATGGCGAGGACCAGCTAAAGTTGTTTAATACTGTTATTGAATTTAATGCCTTTAGGATTTTATGTATGGCTTTATAATTCTTATAATACTGGCAGAATATTTGATCACTTTTGTAATAGGCAAAATAGGTGTTCTGTGTTATTTCTGAAATGTTTTAATGATCGTACCAAACAGCCGACCTGAGTCTCTTTCCCCAGTCTAATCACGGGGTGGCGCCCTGAGCAGCTTTACACCTAGAACACTGGAGCAGCACCAGCTGTTTCGATTAGACATCCCCATTACAAAAGTGATCAAATATTCTGCCAGTACTATAAGAATTATAAAGCCAAACATAAAATCCTAAAGGCATAAAATTCAATAACAGTATTAAACGATTTTAGCTGGTCCTCGCCATTTTCCTCCTGCAGGAACATCATGTTTAAGCACCAACCAATCAGCATCCAGGTCCCAACAGCTAATTCTGATTGGCTGGCTAAGACAATATGTTAAATGGCATTTTGAAATAAATACACCATTATGAAAAAACCCTATTATGAAATAAAAGCTAACTTTATAAAAAAAAGAGATTTTTGAATAAAAACTGATTATATTAAATAAAAATAACTCAAAATAAATCATAGTAGGCAAGGCAATTTTATTTGTATAGCACACTTTCAACACAAGACAATTCAAGGTGCTTTGCATGATTCAGTGATAATGAAACCACATGTTTACAAACAAAACATAGAAGTTTAACAGTAATCAATCAGTAAGAAAAGATAATGTAAGGAACAAGATTATGTAATTAATACACAATCACTTAAAAAAGAAATAAAAAAGTAAGAATAGAAATTAAACCACAACAATAAAAAATAATTTAAGGAACAAATGTATGCAATTAAAACAGATAAAACACAATCGGATAAACAAAACAAAAAGTGATCAGAAAGCGCAATTTAAGATTCAAATGCAGCTCTGAATAGTAGAGTTTTTATCTTTGATTTAAAAGAGCCTAGTGATTCAGCGTTTTTGCATTCGTCTGGAAGTTTATTCCACATTTGTGGATCATAGAAGCTGAAAGCTGCCTCTCACTGTTTAGTTCTGATTCTAGGGACGATTAGAGTTGGAGGACCTGAGTTGATGTAGTGACATCATATCTTCAACATACTTTGGTGCTAAACCGTTCAATGATTTATAAACAAGTGGGAGTATTTTAAAGTCTATTCTCTGAGCTACAGGGAGCCAGTGTAAGGACTTTAGAACTGGGGTGATGTGTTCTACTTTCCTGGTTCTAGTGAGAAAACGAGCAGCAGCGTTCTGGATCAGCTGCAGCTGTCTGATTGATTTTTTAGGTAGACCTGTGAGGACGCTGTTGCAGTAATCAATCCGACTAAAGATGAACGCATGGATCAGTTTTTCACGGTCCTTCTGTGACATCAGTCCTTTAATCCTAGAAATCTTCTTCAGATGATAGAAAGCTGACCTTGTTATTGCCTTTATGTGACCCTGGAGGTTCAGATGTTAGTCCATTATTACACCTAGATTACGAGCCTGATGAGTAGTTTTTAGTTGTATTAGCTGAAACTGTGTGCTGACTTTGGATCGTTCCTCCTTAGGTCCAAAAGTAATTACTTCTGTTTTGTTTTTGTTTAGCTGGAGAAAGTTATGGAACATCCAGTCGTTGATTTGTTCAATGCATTCATTTAAGGTCTGGATAGAATCAAAGTCACCTGGTGACAATGTAATGTATAGATGTGTATCGTCTGCATAGTTATGGTAGCTAATCTGATTGGCTGGTATAATCTTGGTTAGTGGGAGAATGTAAATATTGAACAGGAGGGGGCCCAGGATGGAGCCCTGGTGGACCCCACATGTGATTTCTGTTTGTTCTGATGAGAATTTTCCGATAGAAACAAAGAACTTCCTATTTTGAGGTAAGATTCAAACCATTGAAGAGCTGTACCAGTGAGTCCGACCCAGCTCTCTAATCGTTCGAGTAATATTTTATGATCAGCAGTGTCAAACGCTGCACTGAGGTCCAATAGAACCAACACTGTGGTTTTACCGCTGTCTGTATTTATGCAGATGTCATTGAAAACTTTGACGAGGGCAGTCTCAGTGCTGTGATGGGCACGGAAACCAGATTGAAAATTATCTAAGGAGTCATTCATTGTCAGGAATGTGATCAACTGTTGAGATACAGCTTTTTCAATAATCTTACTGATGAATGGGAGATTAGAGATTGGCCTTTAATTTTGCATCACGGTATTATCTAGGTTGTTTTTCTTTAATAAGGGTTTGATAACTGCTGTTTTGAGGACCTGGGGGAAGACACCTGAATGGAGGGATTTGTTAACTATTTGCATTAGATCCGACTTAATGACAGGGAGAACTTTCTTTAAAAAAGCTGTGGGTAAGATATCGAAGCAGCAAGAGTTCAGCTGCTTAATTATTTCATCAAGATTTGATTGATTTAGTTTTTTGAAATCAGACATTTTATCTGCATTATATGGGAATGATAATGTTGGTGGGTTGGTTGCTGCTTTACAGATTGATTTCTAATTTCTAGAAGATTTTCAGTGAAGAAGTTGGCAAATTCACTACAGGCCCTAGTGGAGTGTAGCTCAGGAGCTGCTGTCACTTAAGGATTGGTTTGTCTTTCAACTGTTGTGAATAAGGTCCGAGCATTATAAATGTTTTTGTTAATGATTTCAGAGAAAAATGATTCCCTTGCAGTTTTCAAGGTTAAGTTATATTTGTTCAACCTGTTTTTGTACATCTCATAGTGAACCTGGAATTGAGTTTTCCTCCATTTTCTTTCGGCCTGACGGCACTCCCCTTTTTCACTATGTACCAGAGGATTGCTGGTCCATGGAGACTTGTCTCTACTTGAGACTACTTTAACTTTAGTTGGAGCAATGGTATCAATGATGTCTGAGACTTTAGCGAAAAAGTTATCTACAAGGTTGTTAACAAAGTTTGTGTTGGGTAGTTGGGGTTGTGGGTATTCAGGGCTGTACGCTTAGCTTTCTCACGAGGAGCACAGGTGCTCCTAAATTAAAAGATTTAGGAGCACAGAAAAAAATTTAGGAGCAATATGAAATTTCTCAAATAACAATTTTATTATTAAATCACATTAAATTAAATACACAGAACATCCCTGTCCCAATTTTTTTTATAGTCTGGTTGCCTGGCACGTTTTGCTGAATTCGGTCCAAGGCAGGACTTGGATCATAATCCTCTAGATTTGGCCCCTCCAAGGTGATCCTCATGAGGTCTTCAGTGGTGGAGACCGCAAGGCTGCTTCTTTTGGAGATTTTTATGCGGTTCTGTGCAGAGAAGCCCCTCTCGCACCGGGCACCTGAAATGGGCAGCACCAGCATCAGCTGCACCAACTCCATTATGTTCTAGGGGGATCAAGATAGGCCTTCCTTATCTCATCTATAACCACCAATAATAGGAGGGCACTGCAGCATACAAACACTCAGCAGTATTTGCTTACCTTGTAATCCTCCCTAACCCACTGTAGGACTTGTCCTTGAAGTTTTGACTGACCAAAATCTTCAGTCAAAAATAGAATATCACGATTTTTCAACTATATTATCACGATTTCGATTTTATCACGGGTTTTTTTAAATGATCACCCAAAAATCTTAAATTACACATTAAAGAAGAGAAACATTAAATAAATAAATTAATTCAAATTAGGGATAACCAAATCAGGGCTTAAATACTGACACGTCTTTCCCATACCAAACATCATAGAAATGCACAGAAAGTTCTGAATGAAACTATATATACACTGTATGTATATACAGTATATATATAAATATTTTTAATTTTTCAAATAACCTCAATGAAAAATACATCTAAATAATACATTTATTTAAATGTATTATATACAATTTTAATCTTGCCTTGTCTAACAAAACAGAAAGCAAACATGAACTTACTTTAGTTTTAAAATATGATATTCAGAAAATAGAATAAAATATAATATTTTAAAATGAAAGACTAACATGCAGCTGCAAATATGTGCAAGATATATTGTGACAATCTATAATACGGCAATTAATAATCCTCATTCAACGGGGTAAATGCAGCTTTAACTGGTTCAAATGTTTTTTGCATAATGCTGATATTATAAACAGGCACACATAAAGCTGCCTAATAAAAACGTAAGTGATAACAATGTAGTGTAAAAACACAACGGTATACAAAGTACTGCTGTACATAAAATAATGGGTAGACTGTAATATAAGCAGTTCTAATTATTCTTCCATCCAACCAAACATATTGCTAATATTCCCTGCAACTCTCTGAGCATTCAGCGTACATGTGTGGAATAGAGGTGTTTCAGGGGGAAAAGGCAGCTGAGCAACTGAACGGATAGTTTGCCGTCTGTGTCGTAGGGGGTAAGTTTTATGATTATTTTTTCTGGCGCTTGCTGAATTAAGAAGAAAAAGCGCTAGCCACTGCTACTGCAGTCGGCTTTATACCTTTAGCTGCCAGACGACTCATTCTATTGTTTGGGATGTGAGTAAACAAATTATAAGGTGTTGCGATCACTTGCCTTGACGTTCTCCTTGCAAACATTGAAAATATTGTTTTTTTGCTCTTTGTCGTCTGTTAAAAAACCAAACCAGTTCCATTCACCGGATGAGGACTTTGACTTCGGAACGAAAACTTCATTTACGCTCTCAGACGTGGCAACGCCATACTTGTTTACAGGTTGCGCACATGCAAAGGGGGACTTGTCAATTATTTGTAGCCTATACAGGTGCGCAAACATTTCACTCTACTCTGGTCTGTATTGTATGGACTTAATGTAGGAGCAAAATGCGAATGAAAGGGTTGAAATCAGCACTCGCACGTGTGCGCCCATTTTATTTTTTCTACTCGCACTAATGTATTTTTAGTCGCATATGCGACGACATGCTCTCACTGTACAGCCCTGGTATTGGGGGGGGTGGGGGTGAGGTAGAGCAGTAAATTTGTTTAATGATTTCAGCAGAGCTGTCAACAAGAGTCATCATTGTCGTTGTCAGAGGTCTGTGAGCTGGAAGCCCCATCTAATGGTCTATTATTATCAGCATGCTGAGAGGCGCTGACCTTCGGGGAACTGGGAGATTGTGAGATTCTAGGAGGATGTGTGAAACTGGAGGCGCCGGCGTCTGGTGCTTATCTGTTGGAGTTGAGGTGCTGACCTTGGGTGAGTTTTCAGCATTGCTGTTCAAATGTGCAAATATATTAGCAGCCAGCAGTTTAATTCCAGCCTTATTGAGATAGCATTGATTATCTTTGAATAAATGATTCGCCGACCTAAAGATCTTCAAGTTGTTCACATATCCAACAGAACATTCCAAATATTTGGTTGTCATCCATTTGTGAAGAGATCTAATTCTAGAGAAACGTTTGTCCTTACATTCTGGAACTGGGCCAGAAATCGAGGTGTTTGAGATATTGAGTTGGCTCAACATTACCAGCAGTTGTGACACATCGGCTCTTAATAATTCACTCTGACGTAGCGTGATGTCATAATGGATCTTATCATCATGTATGATCAGTGAGTGAATTGCAGGGTGAATAGCAAGAATTGAGGGGATTTTTTCAATGATTTGTCTTATAGTATTCTTTGGAAAGCAGTGAATGCTGATGTAATTACTAAGGAAGTTATGAATTCCATTAATGGAGCCATCATGAATAATCAGAACTTTAGCTCGGGGGGTTACTTTAAAATGTGTACTCTCTTGTTTTATTTTGCTTGCATGAAGTGCTAAGCTAAGACTAATTGTGACAAAACACTCCTTTTAGTGATTCTAGCCCATTAGACACAGCATTGTGCAGTTATTTGAATTGGCTTTTAGTTTGTACAAATCTTTGAAGAAAATAGAGAAAAATATAAAACACAAATTACTAGTATGTAAGCACATTGTTTTAAAATCTAGGGAGTGAAATACTTTCTCTGCAATCCAAAAAGTTGATGTAGCTGGGTTTGCATAACTTAAAAAATGACACTGATGTGATTGAATTCAATCTGCTCTGAAGCTCTGTCCACATCCATGATAAAAAAAGTTTCAGCAGTCGCAGATCCATGTCCTCTAACCATTTGGCAGGTGGGGCCCAGTTCACCAGGTTTGCATTATTGTGATTAGTGACACTAGTATATATTGTGGTTGAACTGCTATCTATCTATCTATCTATCTATCTATCTACAGACGTGGACAAAATTGTTGGTACCCTTCAATAAATAAAAGAAAAACTCATAATGGTCACAGAAATAACTTTAATCTGACAAAAGTAATAATAAATAAAAATTATATAAATGTTGACCAATGAAAGTCAGGCATTGCTTTTCATCCATGCTTCAACAGAATTATTAAAAAAATAAATGCATGAAACAGGCCTGGACAAAATTGATGGTACCCCTAGAAAAGAATGAAAATAATGTGACCAAAGGGACATGTTAATCCAAGGTATGTCCACTAATCAGCATCCTAGGTGTCTACAATCCTGTAATCACTCAGTGGGCCTATATATAGGACTCCAGGTAGTCACTGTGTTGTTTGGTGACGTGGTGTGTACCACACTCAATATAAACCAGAGGAAGCAAAGGAAAGAGTTGTCTCAGGAGATGAGAAAGAAAATCATAGACAAGCATGTTAACTGTAAAGGCTATAAGACCATCTCCAAGCAGCTAGATGTTTCTGTGACTACAGCTGCACATGTCATTCAGTAATGTACGATCCATGGGACTGTAGCCAACCTCCCTGGACGTGGCTGCAGGAGGAAAATTGATGACAGATCAAAGAGACGGATAATCCAAATGGTAACAAAAGAGCCTAGAAAGACTTCAAAATAGATCCAAGCTGAACTTTATGCTCAAGGAACATCAGTGTCAGATCGGAACATCCTTCGCTGTTTGAGCCAGAGGACAAATCATTAAAAAAAACAGACTGGAGTATGCCAAACTACATGCTGACGAGCCACAAAGCTTCTGGGAGAATGTCCTGTGGACAGATGAGACAAAAATTTTACTTTTTGCCAAGGCACATCAGCTCTATGTTCACAGACGGAAAAATGAAGCATATCTAGAAAAGAACACGGTCCCTACTGTGAAACATGGGGGAGGCTCGGTTATGTTCTGGGGCTGATTTGCTGCATCTGACACAGGGTGTCTTGAATCTGTGCAGGGTACAATGAAATCTCAAGACTATCAGGGGATTCTAGAGAGAAATGTGCTGGCCAGTGTCAGAAAGCATGGTCTCAGTCGCAGGTCACGGGTCTTACAACAGGAAAATGACCCAAAACACACAGCTAAAAACACCCAAGAAGGGCTAAGAGGAAAACACTGGCCTTCTATGAGCCCTGATCTCAATCCTATTGAGCATCTTTGGAAGGAGCTGAAACATGCTGTCTGGAAAAGGCGCCCTTCAAACCGGAAACAACTAGAACAGTTTGCTCATGAGGAGTGGGCCAAAATACCTGCTGAGAGGTGCAGAAGTCTCATTGACAGTTACAGGAATGATTTGATTGCAGTGATTGCCTCAAAAGGTTGTGCAACCAATATATTAAGTTGTGGGTACCATTCTTTTTGTCCAGGCCTGTTGTTTCATGCATTTATTTTTTAAATAATTCCGTTGAAGCATGGATGAAAAGCAATGTCTGACTTTCATTGGTCAACATTTATATAATTTTTATTTATTATTACTTTTGTCAGATTAAAGTTATTTCTGTGACCATTATGAGTTTTTCTTTGATTTAATGAAGGGTACCAACAAGTCTGTCTGTCTGTCTGTCTGTCTGTCTGAAGCACACTTTGTCCTGTACACTGGCCTTTTGTATGAACAGGAGTAAACTGTTTATGAAGACTGATGGTCCAAAAAGCGGAAGTTGCTACAGTGTACACTATGCTGGTTGAACAATTCCGCCATTGAAATACATTGTTAATTTGAAAACCTGAACAAATTGGCATGAAACTTAAATAGTGATTTCTGACAAACCGTTACAGATAGCAAAAAGCTGAATCATTCGAATGTAGCCTAAAGCCTTGTGACCAATTTAAAATTTGAATGGCATTTCTAGCTGAAAGTATGCTGAAGTAGTTAGTTGCCACATGGCACAAAGTTTTTGCTGAATTTCGTAGGATTTTGAAAATTCTCCATGTATTTTAATGGGCCAAAAATGGCTATAAAAAGTTGAATATTTAAAAAAGTATGAATAGTAGAAATAGCAGAAGTCATAGTCGGAATGAGCAGAATAGTTTAAAAGTGGAATGGTTGAAATAGCACAGAAATTGTAGGAGGAGATATGGTCCAAAAAATGTACAGAAACTTAAGTGGAAGAATCTCTATCCACATAATTAAATTTAGCTACTGAGTCTGTTGCTACAGTGTGTGTATATGTGTGGAATTTTCTTTAACTTTGACAATGTGGGCACAATCAGTTATTTTTCATAAACTTCATTCATCATGTGCCCTTCTGGGGTTATTTTTTTATAATGCGCTGGCTGATATGCCTTCTTCGTGTGCCTTACCTGCACAGCACAAAACGCCCGCTTACTCGGTGGAGGTTGTATGTTACTTGACCTGCATTATTTTCCTTTGCAGATCAACCGAGAACTGTGTTCTTCTGTCCCTGTGTCATCACTTTCTCTCACACTACTGGACAATTTACTCCTGCTATGCATGAGTTTAAATTGGCCCAGACCTTGGTCTGGGCCAATTTAAGGCACTGGTTGTCACTATACCAAACCCCCAGACCACTCAGAAGAAAATAAGCACACAAAAAACAAACAAAAAAAAACATCCACATCTACCTGCATAAGCGCTAACTACAATCATTAATGCCAACACAGCTCTGAGGGCATCTTTGCTGTTTGAGTGTAAACACAGGTACAGTGTACATTTTGGGAAATCCTGAGGTATCAAGAATACCTCTATCAGCCCTCAGAAAAGCAGTCTCAGACCTTATATAAAAAGGCATCAGGTCTCAGGAAACCATTTGTCAGCCTTCAGACGAAACAGCCTCAGACAAAACGGCCTCAGACCTGAACAGCATCAGGAAAAAGTACTTATAATGTAACTGATGGATATATAAACAGATATCTTAGACGTAGCAACATCAGACAAAATGGCCTCAGACAAAATGGCCTTAGACAAAAAGGCGTCAGACGAAAGACTTCAAACCATACGGCATCAGACGTTTGTGACTTACGTCAAACTTATTCAGGTGTGTTACCCACAGTAAACCCCACTGTTCATGCTGTAATTAAACACAGATCTTGGATCGTATTAAATGCACGATATGGTGGGGGTATCTGATTAGAGTGAAGCCATCATCAGTCTGTTGTCATCTTGTAGCTGTAGCTGAGGCAGTGGTTGTTTTGCAGCTCCTGGCAGGATAGTTAGTATTTGAGTTTAAATCTAGGTATTCCAGTCCATTCTGGTCCTCTTCATGATCCTCCTATTTTTTTTATTTCCAAATTATTTGGTTACAGTGCAGTGTACTCAGCACATGATTTAGTGAGTTTTTCAATGTCACAATAAATCATCAGATATGCATAGAACATCTCAAATGATATAATGCTTTAAGAAATTCCAGAAATGCATACTTTTCTAGAATTATCTCAGAACATAAAAATAATCCCAAAATTCTCTTTTCCACCATTGACAATATTCTAAATCATACCTCTAAAACTTTTCAGAAAACCCCCTCAAACACTCTGTGAGGAGTTTGCAGACCACTTAAGAGGGAAGGTAGACACCATCAGATTTAATATTTTATGGTTTTAGACAAATCTGAGTGTCTGTCTTTACCAGAGGAAACACTGGACAGTTTTGTCGAGCTAGTACCCTTGATAAAGTTTTCTCCTCAGTGAGGCCCACCACAAGTGATTTGGACCTAATTCCCACACGTTTTTTTAAGCAATTTTACGGGTCACTTAGAGATGAGATTTTAACCATGATCAATTGTTTTTCCTGCCACCTTGAAACGTGCGACAGTGAGGCCCCTGCTGAAGAAGAGCAATTTAGATTTGAATGATTTAAACTTCCGACCGGTATCTAACTTACCATTTTTAAGCAAAGTTTTAGAAAAACTTGTTTTAATTCAACTTAATTATTTTATTAATGCTCATGATGTCCTAGAGAAATTTCAGTCTGGTTTTAGGGTGAACCACAGCACAGAGACAGCTCTTTTAAATATTTTAAATGATTCTGGATTAAACTACAATGCTAAGAAGGTGACAGTGTTGGTTCTACTGGATCTAAGCGCTGCCTTTGATACAGTAGACCACACTATTCTTTTAACCTGTTTAAAACAGATTGGGCTCTCTGGTGCTGTTCATAGATGGCTCACTTCCTATCTCACAGAAAGGACTTCTATGGTAAATTTTGATACCTGTTCCTCTTAGGTCCATAAGATTGCATGTGGTGTGCCCCAGGGTTCAGTTTTAGGCCCAGTGCTTTTTAACCTGTATATGCTCCCCCTTGGCAGTGTCATCAGAAGACATGGAGTTAACTTTCACAGTTATGCTGATGATACACAGTTGTACATCTCCATGTCTCCTGATGACACACAGCCAATGGATGCACTTTTTAACTGCATTTTAGACATTAAATCCTGGATTGCAGAAAACGTTCTCCAGCTCAACCAGGACAAAACAGAGGTTTTAGTTATTGGTCCTGAGGCTCAGAGAGAGAAACTTTTACCAAAACTACAATCATTGTCTTTTAATCCATCTTTACATGTGAAGAATCTGGGCGTGACTTTTGACTCTGAGCTGAATTTTATCCCCCACATTAAAAATATCACTAAAATAGGTTTTTATCACCTAGAGAACATCGCCAGAGTCCGCCCCATTCTCTCTCGGCCCAATACGGAAAAGCTAATGCATGCTTTTATCACCAGTAGAATTGATTATTGTAATACCTTGCTTGCTGGTCTTCCCAAAAAGACTATCTCAAGCTTACAGCTTTTACAGAATTCAGCAGCTCGTGTCCTGATGAAGAACAGGAGGCAGGAGCACATTACACCGGTCTTAGAATCACTGCATTGGCTTTCCGTATGTTTGAGGATCGATTTTAAGTTTATTTTAATGGTTTTCAAGTGTCTCAATGGTCTTGGGCCTTCTTATCTTTCAGAAATGCTTTTACCATATGACCCCTCGTGGTCTCTGCGCTCCTCTGGCAGCCTTTTACTTGTCATCCCCAAAGTCTGGACACGCACTCATGGTAAGGCGTTTTTTCATTTTTATAGCCCTCACCTGTGGAACAGGCTGCCAGAGGATCTCAGGGCTGCAGAAAACATTAATGTTTTTAAGAGCAGGCTCAACACTCTCCTTTTAACTGATTATTATTCATTATTATCTGTTTAATGGCTCTGCATGTTTTATCTGATATAATTTTAAGTTTAGCTTTTAACTGACTATTATTTATTGTTAATCTGCTTTTCATTTTTATTTTAATCATATCCTATCATTGTTTCACACTTGATCATTTAAAACATTATCAGTCTTAATATTTTTATTATTTTTTTACTACTTAATCTCATTACCTACTTTTTTTTATATATTTAACTTCTTATTTTAATCTTCCTCCCAGTGTTTCCTTTGTGGGAGCCCTCTGCCTCGGGGGCGGTGGTTGGCTGTAAGTGCCTGGGTGCTCTCCAGGTAGTGCTTGGATGGAGGCGGGGGTACCGGCCCTCCTTCCATTTGGCGCCCTGGGTTGGTGCCTTGGCTGCTGCTGCTGATCTGCTGCTGCCAATGCAGATGGCTCCCATGATGGCGTTTCCTGGCTGATCTGTACTGAGCCCGTTTTTGCTTTTGTTTACTGTTTCTTTAAGTATGTGTGTGTGTATGGCAGATGTGTTCGGTTAGGAGGGGGGAGGGTAGTTGCGATGATGGTTTTATTTTAAGTTTTGGGAAGGGTGGTGGTGGTGGGGGGTCATTTTAATCTGTAAAGCACTTTGAGAAGTTGTGGTTTGAAAATGCTTTATAATTAAAGTTGGATGTGATTTGACTTTTTATGTATCCATCAAAATCTACAAATTTTAGCATTCACTAGCTGTGTGTTCTATTTTTTGTGCCATGGTGTGCCAGTGGAGAAGCATTAAAGCTAGACATAACAGCAGAATCAATAAACTCATCCAAGGAGATGGGGCTATCATCAGTCAGAACCCGGAAATGTCTGAGCCAGAGGTCACAGAACAAACTACTCTCCATCATGCATGTTCAGCGGCACCACATCGATGACTAATAGTGACAGCTGAGCTCATTTTCCAACAGACTCAGCTCTGCTGGTATCATTTCAGAAATGCAGTTACTTTTTAGTTTTTCACTCTGCACCGGAATACTTTATTGTGACACTTTAGCCTATAATATTTTTAATGTATGCTTTTTTATCTGTTTTTTACTAATGTTTTTTTATTTTTATTTTTAAGATTGCCCTGATTTTGTTTTAAAAGTATAAAGTATAAAGTATAAAAAATATTATAGCCTTTGAACACATCATGGATCATTGTTCAATCCATTATGGGGACTTTTGAGGCTTACTGGGAAGAGGAGTCAGGGTGCAGTTGGAGAGTCTTGGGTTAATTTCAGCTTTATCCCCACATGTCGATGTGACCAACATGACCTGGGATTTTGAATGTATATGCATTTGCAAATGTACCTGGGTGAATATGTCTCAAATGTAACAGTAGTTTGAGTTTTCAGTACCACATAAATTCAATCCTTTGACCATTTTACCATTATCTGAAATTGGAAGCAGTATTGCATACTACAAACCTATATAGACATGGTCATTGTCCTTAACTGTCAGGCTGTGAGTGCATTAATTTCAGAAGCAACCAAACCTAAGCTTGGCGCGCGTTGAAAAGGGGAAAAACTTTCAGTGGTATAGTATTTTTTGCAAGACAACCTGCCAGAATAATCTTTTTAATATAATTTAAAGCAATTTTTCATTTATAACACCAACTTTAACTGAAAAGACTAATAAACTGTTGCTAAATCCACAAGGATTGGACCATACACAGGTACCCAGATTTTCTGCTTAGCACTGTTTTCATCGAAGTTAGAACATCCAGGTTTATGTTCGGTATGGATTCTTATACTGTCCGAGTGAAAAAAAAGGTGGGGAAAATAAAGTGATTCAAATGGTAAATGGATAAAGTGAAAAAAATATATTTTTTTCAATTTCACATAGCTGTTCAGATAAAAAACAATTCTGGCAATCATCCTACTACCAAATTTGGCCTTAATCAATATTATTTTGCCTTGTGGCATACACTGCTGTTTTGTTTTACATAAACTGAAAAAATACTTTCAACCAATCAGTAAAGTCACCAGCCCTAAACACAGAAAATACACAACACAAGGCTGGTATGAATTTGTATTATGTTAATCTAGATTATCCTTAGTTCCAATCGGACCATCACTAAATTCAGATGCATGCATTTTATATTGTATAGCTACTCTGAATTGCTCTAAGGTGTGCATTCATATGTTTCTATGCCCTTTACCCTAACTCTCACACATTACCCTTTGAAAAAAGAAAGAAAAAAAACAGATGGACACATTAAAGTCTTTCATTAAATTACATGGATTATAGGTTAACCATTTCTCACACTACTAAATTACTGGTAATTTAATAATAGCCTTTTCAGTTCAGGTAGAAATAAAAATAATATATTGATGAAAACTTGTATTAACTAATAAATGAAAAAGTTCAGCATATAATTTATTACTAAACCTGAAAGTCAAATAATCTCTTTCAGGAGAGGGTGGGAACTATGCTCTTGTTATTGGTCTTCACCAGACTGCAGCATGATGAGGATACACATTATCAGGCTAGAGGGAAGGAAATTGCTGTTGTCTATCTCATTAGTCCACATTGATCCATCTGAAAGCAGAAGGCAATAAACTGAAAAGGTAAAAATTGTGAAATAGTGGAACCCTTGTTGCTATGCTGGCTCTTCTTAACATGAATACTATTGAAACTAAAGCTGGGCCTAAATAGTCTGAAATTAAATTCAAGCAAGCTTAATAAAAAAGTGAGACATTACTTACTGGACTAGACAACTCAATTTATTGTTTTTAATTGAGGACAAAAAAGTCGTTTGAGTGTTCTTGGGCTGAAGACACATCTATAAGACATCTAATGTTCCATGGATGTTTTTGCTGCAAAGGGGTACATTTTAATCTGAAAAGTTTTAGGCAAGTATAGACTTGGACATACAGTAAATGCTGAGTTTTACATGTAAGCTGCCTTCCCTCTGTAAAAAGTTTCCCAGAATACAGTGGTCTAGGAGCTGGCAGCATCTACCTTGAGGGGAAATTTCCAGTGTAATTTTTATTTAGATTTTAGCAATCTGGCTTATATCTAAAGTGTTTTATGTTTTGTTTTTTTAATCTTTGTTTATTAGCTCAAAAGCAGTTATATATGGTTGGTTAGTTGCTTAGTTGTTGCAGCTTCGGTGGCTATCAGATACTAACTCGCTTACACATTTGGTTTAACCGACATATACAAAGTTAAAAAAAAGTAAAACGCTGGTCATACAGTTCCAGTTCTATGGCTGAAGGAAAGTTAATATGCTAGTATGATGGGCGGGACGTAAACAGAGTGCATAAGCGGGCAGCCACATTCACGTGAGGTAAGTCTGTTCCATTTAACCATTTTCTTCGAAACACAGTGTGCTCATAAGCAAGGCGCCTCGCCTACCGAGGCATTGTCTTGCCAGGCAAGGCGCCTTGACATTGAGAAACACCCCCTGTCTTTGTCCTTTCCTGTACCCTTAATTGTCAACAGCTGTATATATGCTCCCCTGCGTTTTCATGTCTTGGTTGGCTCGTCGTCATGTCCACATCCTGTCCTGCTCTCTGTGAACCCTGAGTTTGGAATATTGATTAAGTAATGGATTTTTTAAAAGAAAGGATGAGGGAGATTCCTTTAGTAGTTTTAGGAGGTTTAATTACAGACTTGTTTGATCAAACAAGGAGGAATAGTGTCACATAGGAAATATGCATAGTGACCTGCCTTCCAACATCCTGCACAGTCTTATATAGATTCAGTAATCCTGACAACTATCAACATCACATCAGAAACATTTCTTCAGAATGAAAACATTAGACTTGCACGTCTTGTGGCTGAATAGAGAAAGCATAATCTTTGTAATGTCAGAACGCTCCTTAGATATAAGACCGTTACTATGCCAACCCATGATGTAGAAACTTAAATCATTTCATTTAACCTGACCTAGAATCACAGTGTCATATAATCAGATTGGTTACCATGTCATAAAGAAAAAGCAAATTATAACAAACAGTATTCAAAAATACACAGAGCAGATCATAAAAATATGTTAAATCTTCCCATAACGATTATTAAAGATGAGGGTTACACACTTCATACAGGACTATGTGCCTGGGTCCTTCCTACAATACATGATATGACCCAGTGGACCAAGCAGAATTCACAAGGTCTAAGGAAGAATAGCTAGCCCTATGGGATAGATGCAGCAGCCTGGCAGTGATGGACTCACCTTTCAAGGGATCGAGGTTGGTGTTTTTTCCCACTGTAATGGCTCCCTCACATGCAAGAGACTGGTTTGCACTCTTTCCTGCAGTCTTTTCCCTGGCATCAGCTTGGACATCGCCATAGAGCTGCCCCTACTCTTCTTCAAGGTCCTCGCCGTCTCCCTAGAAACTATTCCAGCCAGAGCGATGAAGGCAGTAGAGGGTATTTTGGAAGTTTGAAATAGAAATCTTTAAGTAAAACCTCTTTTCTCCGCAAGATAGGAGTGACAATCAATACATACAAGATTATCTGTAAGACAGGGAAGATGAGCGGAATCAGGATTCGGTAAATTCGAAAATTAGATGTTTGTTTCTTTTGAACTCACCATGCAACTTCAGAAGCACATCAATGTAATTTTTGTATTTTTCACACCTCAAATCCAAGTATTTTTAGACTTGAAATACAAGTAAATTATTGTCGTATGTATATCAACAGTATGCAATGAAGCAAAATTGATTATCTTGTCTGGAGGACATTGATGAAATAGTTCTAAGAAATGTATTCCTACATAATCCAACCTCCGAAGCAGCAGAGGGATTTACCTAAAAGGTCAGTGTGACACCTGGGTCAACAATAATGGCCATCCACCAATATATGTTCAGTTTCTATGGTAACAAACTTTTGTTGAGGATAAAAGGATGGCCACAGTCAAAAGTACTTTCATTACTACTCAAGCATTGCTGTGTCTTTCCATCTACTCAGTAATAGACATTAGCAGTAGCAATAGCATTGGGCAAGTGAAACATATTTAGTTATTTCTGTCTTCATCACGGCTTGAATTAAAACAGGATTAAACTGGATTAAACTGCAACTCCAACACCACACTTGGTAACAAGTCAGCAGCATCTGGAGCAGAGACCAAATCCATAGAAGGCTTCCTTCAGTTCTACTGACAGTCATCATTTCACCAGAGAACCAGACAACAGGTTGTGGATTACGGCTTTAATGAAGCAATAATATGATTCTACCACCTCTGGCTTCTGCTGCTGCTCAGTGAGAGTCGGAGGGGAAGGTAAGAAGATGGAAGGAGATAGAGAACTGAAAAACAAAGAGGAGCATGAGAGAGGAGGAGTTGAGTGGAGTATACTCTAGGGGTTTAAATAATTGTCGTGGGGCTGGCATCTGCTGTAGTCATATTAAACAACAGCTTGTCTACAGAAATAAGCTGCAGGGCTCCTGCTCTGCTTTGCTCTCTGTCTCCCTGCCTCACTTCATATTCGACTCCCATTAGTTGGGTGTATGTGTTTGTGAAAGCACATATTTTGGTGTTTTTTTTAATACATGACTGGTTGGGGAGTTTTTGTTGCATATATGTGTATTTATTTCTTCCTTTGTGTGCCTCTTGTGCTGTGTGTACTTCACAGACAATAGGCACTTGGAAGTGTTTTTGTATATGTGCATGCTACAATGTAGCTGTTAGGAACTTTTTCCAAATACACTCCCATGTGCCTCACTATTGATTTAGAAATGACCGGCCTGCTTACTCATACCATCTGCTCAAAGAATGACAGAGGTACAGAATTGGAGAGATTTTCTCAGAGTGTTTGTCTCTTCTTCTCAGCAGCAATTCACATTAAATCTCAAATCTGCAATAAAGGGAAAGAAGGAGCAATCTAATGTTTGAATCAGTTTGTATATGTGTATAAGCTGAAATATTGTTCTTTCCATTTGTAATCAATATATATACACACATACTATAACATGTAAGCCTGTGTATGATATAATGGGGCGACCGTGTCTCAGTCGTTGTGTCCATGGGCA
This sequence comes from Apricaphanius iberus, assembly GCA_028564705.1. Taxonomy (NCBI): domain Eukaryota; kingdom Metazoa; phylum Chordata; class Actinopteri; order Cyprinodontiformes; family Aphaniidae; genus Apricaphanius; species Apricaphanius iberus. The sequence continues at coordinate 62,836 of JAPXFQ010000237.1, forward strand.
AGACACTTTACCCGTTGCCTACTGTTGGTGGTCAGAGGGCTCAGTGTCGCCTATGTCTGGCAGCCTCGCCTCTGTCAGAGCCCCAGGCCAGCTGTGGCTACAACATAGCTTACCATCACCAGTGTCTGATTGTGTGTGTGGATGGGTGAATGACTGAATGTAATGTAAAGTGCTTTGTGGTCCTCTGACTGAAAAAGCGGTATACAAATGCAGGCCATAATAGTCTGACTGTAAACATTCAGTCTGGTGCCTATATCCAGGATAGTTATTGGGTTTGAGGCAGGGTACTGTTTTAGATCTTCAAGTTAATTTTTATTATCTGGCAAAGATAATAAACACAAGCGGGAGTTCGCCTCGTTTGTGCTGGTCGCTGTATACCTTCCACCGCAGTTGTGTGTAACGGAGGCGTTACATCACCTCGCCGACCAGATCACAGACGTGGAGAAAACTCCCCTGGACTCTCTGCTAATCATTCTCAGGGATTTTAATAAAGCAAATCTCAAACTTGAACTGCCTAAATATAGACAACACATGACGTGTCCCACTAGGGACATGAACACTTTAGACCACTGCTACACCACAACAAAGAATGCATATCGCTCTGTCCCCCGTGCTGCTTTGGGACTTTCTGACCACTGCCTGGTCCACCTCATCCCATCTTACAAGCAGAAGCTGAAATCTGCTAAGCCTGTAGTAAGAACTGTGAAGAGATGGACAGATGAGTCAAAAATGCAGTTACAGGCCTGCTTTGACTGCACTGATTGGAGCGTCTTTGAAGCAGCAGCCTCAGACCTGGACGAACTGACTGACATTGTGACATCTTACATCAGCTTTTGTGAGGACATGTGTGTGCAGACCAAAACCTTCTGCACGTTCAACAACAATAAACCATGGTTCACTGCAGAACTGAGACGGCTACGCCAGGACAAGGAGGAGGCCTACAGGAGTGGGGATCGGGACCTGTACAAGCAGGCCAGGAACAAGCTGACAAAGGAGATCAAGGCAGCAAAAAGGATCTACAGTGAAAAACTGAAGGAGCGTTTTTCTGCCAACGACTCTTCTGCAGTTTGGAAGGGCCTGCAGACCATTACCAACTACAGGAGACCATCCCCCCACCCTGTGGGGAGCCCCCGCCTGGCTGAGGACCTCAATGACTTTTTCTCCAGGTTTGAAACAACTTTCACACCTTCCACCTCCCCCACCATCTCCATCACAAAAGGCCTAGCATCACCCCAAACCATCCCCATACCTGACCCCCTGCCTGCGCTGACGATCTGTGAACAGGATGTGCGCCAACTATTTCAGAGACAGAGGATTAAGAAGGCATCAGGTCCTGATGGAGTGTCTCTGTCCTGTCTGAAAGTCTGTGCTGACCAGCTGGCTCCCATCTTCACTCAGATCTTCAATAACTCCCTGGAGCTGTGTGAGGTCCCCTCCTGCCTCAAACGCTCCACCATCATTCCAGTTCCCAAGAAGTCCCCTGTAACAGGATTAAATGACTACAGACCAGTCGCCCTGACATCTGTGGTCATGAAATGAGCGACTGGTGCTGTCCCACCTGAAGGACATCACGGATCCCCTGCTAGACCCCCTGCAGTTCGCCTATAGAGCAAACAGGTCAGTGGATGATGCAGTCAACATGGCTCTCCACTACATCCTGCACCACCTAGACTCTGCAGGTACCTACGCCCGGGTCCTGTTTGTGGACTTCAGCTCTGCATTCAACACCATTGTCCCAGAGCTCCTCCACCAAAAACTGTCCCAGTTCACCGTGTCTCCCTCCACCTGCCAGTGGATTACCAGTTTCCTGACTGACAGGAGGCAGCAGGTGAAACTGGGTAACTTCATATCCAGCAACCTGTCCCTCAGCATCGGCGCCCCCCAAGGATGCGTTCTCTCCCCACTGCTTTTCTCCCTTTACACCACTGATTGCACGTCAAGAGACCCTTCTGTGAAACTCCTGAAGTTTGCAGATGACACCACCGTCATTGGACTCATCCGTGACGGCGACGAGTCTGCATACAGAAGGGAGGTGGAACAGCTGGTCCTCTGGTGCAGTCAGAACCACCTGGAGCTAAACCCGCTCAAAACTGTGGAGATGACAGTGGACTTCAGGAAGAGACCCCCATTAACATCTCCTCTCATAATCACCAACAGGTCCGTCCCCACAGTGGAGTCTTTCAGGTTCCTAGGATCCACCATCACACGGGACCTGAAGTGGACCTCCCACATATATTCTATAAGGAAGAACGCCCAGCAAAGGCTGTACTTTCTGCGTCAGCTCAGAAAGTTGCTGAGTTGCTGCTGACCATCTTTTACACAGCAATAGTCCAGTCTGTCCTGACCTCTTCCATCTCTGTCTGGTTCGGATCCGCCACCAGGTAAGACAGGGACAGACTGCAGAGAACAGTCAGGTCCTCAGAGAGGATCATAGGTACTGATCTTCCCTCCATTCAGGACCTATTCCGGGCCAGGGTCAGGAAGTGGGCCAGAAAAATCACCACTGACCCCTCACACCCTGGCCACAACCTCTTTAGGCTCCTCCCCTCAGGCCGGCGTTACAGAGCGTTGTACGCCAAAACCACCCGACATAAGAACAGTTTCTTCCCCCAGGCTGTCCCTCTGAAGAACTCTGAATAGTCACAGAGTGTGAGTCCATTCACATGAACATAAACTAAAACCCTGCACTGCTGTATATACTCACTGTACAATAACCCTGGTTTGGTGTATATATTATCCTTTATTATTTATTTGTATTTATTTTTATTTCCTTTTTTATTTAACTTATTTAAGTTCTGTACTGGAGAGAAAAGTTGCCGGAGTCAAATTCCTTGTATGTGTCATACTTGGCCATTGAAGCTGATTCTGATTCTGAAGAGTAAACACAAAAAGCTGTTTAATATTATGACTTCTTTTTGGTGAGGAAAATGTTTTCCAAACAAATCTGGCTTTATGTGAAAAATTTATTTTCCCCTTTGTTGAAATATGAATTTACTGATTAAGCATATTTTTTTGGTTCAGTTTGACCAGCAACACCCAGGCCATATTATAGCCAGAACTGTATGATATAAAAAAATCACCTAAATAGAACTTGTCTTGAGCACGAAGTAGGCTAGATATTGGAATACAACAGCACTGGAACTTTTTACAAACAGTATCACTCCCCCATATGAGAGTTCTAATGTTTGTATTTGAAATGTTTGTGTGTATGAAATGTTTGTGGTGCCTGGCAGCAACTTTTTCTGGCTTCCAGTTGGAACTGTTTGTGTTGGCGGAGCTAAATGAATGATTAAACAAACAATCAAATCATAATCTGCTGTTGCTATTTTTAAGTAATAAAATAGCTGATATTCGGCACAACAGCACTCCCTCTTGTGTGATATTGCGTACATGCAAAAGTACCTTATGTAAAGCAAATTACAATTATCTCAATAAACACAGAGATAATCCGGCTGGTGTTAGGGCATTTCATGGGTAATTATGACAACAGAGAGCTTGAAAACGTGATTCCACCAAGACTGAAATCAAGGGGATTGTGGGTGATGAGGAGGCACAAAGGAAGATTTTTTTTCAGTCAATCAAACACTAAATGTTTATCTATTTAGCACTTTACAGAGCCAAAGGGTGACCAAAGTGCTTAATTAAAAAGCTAACCTAACAAGAGCCATCCATCCATCTTCTTCCGCTTATCCGGGGTCGGGTCACAGGAGAGTAGATTAAGCAGAGAGACTCAGACTTCCCTCTCTCCAGCCACTCGGGCCAGCTCCTTGGGAGGAATCCCGATGCGTTCCTAGGCCAACCAGGAGACAAAGTCCCGGAACACCTCGCCAGGGAGTCTTCCAGGAGGCATCCTGACCAGATGCCCGAGCGACCTCAACTGGCTCCTCTCGATGTGGAGGAGCAGCGGCTCTACTCTGAGCCCCCTCCGGATGACCGAGCTTCTCACCCTATCTCTAAGGGAGAACCCAGCCAATCTGCGGAGGACACTTATTTCAGCCGCCTGTATCCGTGATCTCGTTCCTTCAATCACTATCCGGATTTCGTAACCATAGATGAGAGTAATAACGTTGATCGACCGGTAAATCGAGAGCTTTGCCTTTCGACTCAGCTCTCTCTTTTTATACAAGAGGAAGAAGAGCAAATCATTAAAATCTAAAAGATGAATGCACATTTGAACAGTAAAATAAAACAATGAATTGTGTGTCTTTTGAAGATAAGAGCTTTTTCTTGAAAGCCTTAGGGTGTATTCAGACCTGTACTGTTTAGTCCACTTTCAGGAGACCAGCCTTCTTTTGGCACCAGGGGCAGCTGTCAATGATGGGCGATTGCTGTCCTTGAGTCACACAAAAAAAGAGAGTAGAAAAAAGTTGCCAGTCCAAGTCTGAATATTATTGTCCAATCAGCAGCAAACAAACAGCCTGAATGTCCCTTTCCAATCTAAAACCACGCCTCGTTGGGGCAATCTCAGATTAAAAATTGCCCCTGGCGCTCTCATAGAGTTACACTGTGAGATTCTTTTTTTCCAAGTCTGGACCCTACAATGCATTTCAATGGGCACTGGCAGGACTTGCCCCAATGTGATTTCGTAATACACACTGATGCGTGCTCTGAGACGTAAAATAGACATACATGTTTATGTGTACACGGGTAGAGACAAACCATGGGAGTTGGAAACGAACGAAAAGAGAGACAAAATGCAGAAATAAAAACAGAATAATTCAGTTATAACACTCAAAGCAATACTGTTTGAGAAAAAAACATAGCAGGAGAAGCTTGAGGTGAAAAAATAGCTCCGACCTGACTATCAGCTAAATAGCAGATTAATCAGCAGTAAAACGAGGGTAAAAAGCACTATATTTATGTGGAATTATGCATGTTAGATCACTGAGTAGCTTGAGTACATTTCATAGAAAGGCACCGCTGTGTTATAAATTAGCATTATTCAGTTAAAGTAATTTTTTCGGACTTAAATTAGTGCTAATCATTAGCGGAAGTAGTTGTGTAGACACCGCTTTTTCACAACGAGAGCATGTGTTCCTATTGTTTATATTGATGAATTGGATAGTTGAGGCATTTGTTGCTATTTTATTGTGAGGTGTGTGTTGGTTGTTTTTATTGCTTTGTTCAGTGTTGTAAATGTGACCTTTATTTGTTGGTGTCATGGTCTGCACCATGAGTGAAGAGGTAATTTAAAGGGAACAGCAACAGAGTATCGTCAGTCGGAGGCTTCTTCAGTTTCGCTGCAACACAAAACTTTACAGGAAATCCTTTCTCCCAACAGCCATCATGGTCTACAGAAACTCCTTGAAAAATGAATTGAGCTACAACAACACTTAATTTCCCTCTGGGATCAATAAAGTATTTTTGAATCGAATATAATAAGACCTTGTGATAGTCCGTTGCTCTGTAAAACGCTAAATAGATCAGGCTATATTTCTGTTTGAACATCATTGCTGATGTCAATCTTCTCACCGGCTGATAACTGTCGGACATTACATGGTCTAGAAGTCAGCTGAACAACTTTTTTTTACGTGTCCTGTCTTGCTATTTGCTACTCAGAATTGGTGTCTGAGTACCAAGTACAAGCCCAACAGATTTAGTTTCCCAAGCAGAGCATTACAGCTTTGCTATAGTACTGCACTTGATATATATATGAAAAATCTTTATTAGTGATTACTGTGGTTTTAATTTCTTGAAGTTATGGACACACATTTTTTTAAGAAGAAACTATATATATTGGCCACAGAATTTTACAAATCCGTCCCAAAAATAACTAACAGGCTCATCAAATTGTCTGATCCACTGGTGATTCTACTCTTCCTCATCTGTCGAGCAAACCTCGCCAAAATCATCATCATCCTCACTTACAGCAGGGCAGAGAACTTTACTGCTGTTTACTAGCTTATAAGCGGTCTTTTTTCTCGCCTGTTTTCGATCGCATCTGCTTTTATTTCCACTGATTTTTACATCCCTCCCACCTCAGTCACAATTAGCGTTGTGATTACCACCTTGCTACCCGAACACATACCTTTCTCTCACCGGGAGAACGTGATGCAGAGCTGGAATGTTGCTGCTTTTGGAGCGTCATGGCGAAACGGGACTGGCTGTTGCTGGGACATTTTAGTTTCACTTTCACAACTGAACAGATCAGACGTAAATGCTTCTCTTCAGAATCTGAATTTGCCAATACTTTACGGCGGGGAACTCCGACATCTCGGCCTAGAAAGTTTTATCTTTCTAAAAGTTGCTTTCTCTATACTGTGACCACAGTAGCTCCACCTCGCGTCCCCCGCTCGCGGCGCTGACTTAAAGGCAGATTTACTCCAAAAGTTTCCATGGTAACACACCCAAACAGGTGTCCAAGATTAAAGGTACACATGTCCGCAATCTCCTGGTGTAAAGCAGTAATTAAATTAGTGGCCCTATCTCCAGTTGTGGATCGTTAAAGTCAGCAATGTTGCTTATCGCAATATTGCGACTTTGGCGCCTAGAGGGTTAATGAACACAACACTAATTTTTCTGGTAAACTCTGGTACAACTACCTATTGACGATAACCTCACCTCTAGATTATATCCGTACACACCAATGTCCCCACACCTATGTGTGTGTGTGAGCATGCAGGTGTAAATAAGGTTTCCCCATGCAAGTGATTGATAGCTGGTGTAAGGAGCCGTCAATCCGTCCTACAGGAATCGAGGCAGACATGACGGCGGTCGGAGACGTCTATGTCCAGAGCCCCCCAGAGCGCAGGGGCTACAAGCGGACCAGCGCAAGGCCAACCGCCCACCAAGAGAGGAACAGATGGAAGCACCACCCAGCAGCCGCAATGCTGGGGCCCAGGAGGTCGCAGGGACGAGCCCACGAGCTCCACCAGAAATCGGCTATGCCATGGAGGGCCCGGAGGCAACGGGGATCAGGGGCGCCCCGCCGCCCAGCAGGGCCCCAACCAGGGATCGGCAAACAAGGGTTCCCCGCCACCACCACAAGACAGGAGGGACCAGCAGGCGGCCCACACAAGACACTAGCCCGGGCCAATTCCCACCAACAACAACCCCTCACCAACCCTCCCACCCCCCATACACACACACATATGCCAGGCTTGTGTAAAAAGTTACCATTCTGCATTTGTTTCATTCAACATATTTAGTTTTAGCTTGTGTAAAAACTGAAGTGGTATGAAGCAACGGGTTTCCTCGCGATTCGCGAGTAAAGTGAACTAACTAAGGTTAAGAGTGTAGGAAAAAGCCCTTCACTACAGCTAATACTAATACTGGATACATGCTACAAACATGAGCTCTGGATAGACCTGGAGCAATGAAGAGACATTGTGCCTCCTTGATATTTGGACAGATGCACACATAAACCAACTGCTAGAAAAGACAAACAAAAATGTGGTCGTGTTCAAAATGTTTCGTAAGAAGACGAAAGAGAGAGGCTTTGAGCGATCAATGCTGCGTCAAAGTGAAAAGACTTTGCCAAAGTTATATGAAAGTCTGAGATGCATTAAAGAAGACTGGGGCTTCTGGAGAAGAACAAAACAAATGGTTTGACGAACTCGACTGCATTTTAGGAACAAGACCAACAGTTTGTGCCATGTACATAATAGAAACAAACAGCCCTTCATCTGCAGGAAACACCTCTTCCACCAGTAACTCCGGTGAAGATGAAGTAAGCGGTAAGTGGGTTAGTCTTTTAAGGTTCGTTTATATTAAAATAGTTTTATTTCCTTTGTTGTGGTTACTGGCTATTGTAATTTTGAACTACTAGTCTAAGTATGACATAACTGCTTTCCTTCTTTTTTGTGCCATGTTTGCTTGGTTTTTACTGTTGTACTTGTTATTTTCTGAGTGACTTTTTAGCGAAGCTATATCACACTCGAGGTCATGCTGTTGTGCAGAACATTGCTCGAGTGCCGCAGAAAATCACACCAGTGCTGATATTCCGCACAACAGTCCAACCTGTGATATTGTTGTTATACAACAGTTCTACAAGCTCATTTTATTATTTAACAGTAATAAGCGGCAACCATTGCCGGCATTAATTCTGATTTGTTTCCAGTGAGAGTTGGACTCCGCCAAGGTTGCCCTTTGTCACCGATCCTGTTCATAACATAAATGGACAGCTCCTCCACTTCGAAAGGAGCCAGTGGAGGTTGCTCAGGCATCTGCTCAGGATGCTTCCTGGACATCTCCCTGGTGAGGTGTTCCGGGCACATCCCACCAGGAGTAGGCCCAGAGGAAGACCCAGGACTCGCTGGGAGCGCCTTGGGATTCCTCCCGAGGAGCTGGCCCAAGTATTTGGGGAGAGTGAAGTCTGCTTAAGCCACTGCCCCTGTGACCCGACCCCGGATAAGCGGAAGAAGATGGATGAAGGGATGGATGAAGCGACAACCAATTATGATTTGTTTATTCATTTAATCTTATTTAGCTCCACCAATATAAGTAATTCCAACTGAAATGAAGACAGGGCTGTTGCCAGGCAACACAAACATTTCATACACACAAACACTACAATGCCTGTACAGCAGAGTGATATTATCTGTAAGAATTGCCTATGCTGCTTACTGTAATATCAGCATTCATGGAACGTTTCTTGTTCAACCAAATTACATGGACAGAACTTACTGTTGTATGATAAAATTGCATACATCCTCCATAAGCAACAGAAAAAACGAGCAACAAACTATAACAAACCTATTTGTAGAAGCAACCATAATGCTTTAGTAAAACTATAAGCTTTATTTGTTTTCATTGGAATGTTTCTGTTTTATTTATAGATAACAGAGACAGTTGAACTCTCAGATGACACCACCGGTGTAGAGGACCACAGTGCTGCCCCCAGCTGTGATGGATGAAAAGAAGCAAAGAAAGTGAGGTTGGCTGTCCATGGTGTTCAGGCAAGGAGCCACTTGGGCAGAAAGCGCAAGGCTGAAACTGGAGAGCTCTGGAGAGTCTTCTATAGGCACAGCAGGAGGCAGAGGATAAAAGATTCCAAGTGATGCAAGCACAAAAGCAGGCACATACACAGATGGTCAGTCAGATAATGGGCACTGTTGTTAATATGCTTTCCGTCAGTAGTCAAGCACAAGCTTATTCTTCTCAGCAAACCAAATATCACCTTCCACAAGCATCAACTCCAACTTACTGGCATCCAGCTGCTTCATCCAGGTTCACTCTAACTGGATCTACACCTAGCAGCGCATGTACATTTTTTTCAATTGATAGCGTCCCAAACACAAAATCCTACACAGCCCATGCAATCACCTAAGTCAAAGCAGATGGGGAGGCACATGATACACCTCCTAACCAACCAGTGTCAGACATGCTACAAGAAGTAAATTACAATCAGCATTTCTATGACCTGTAGAATGTTTAGTTGCATTTTTTTTGTGTGCGTTCTAGTTGAAACTACATGCCATTTGACTGTTGGGTCTCAATGTTCAAATAAGCTTTGCACTGTTGTTAATTTACAGCAGACAAGAAAGAATGTATAATTAACATCATGGTCTTTATTTTGTTTCTTTGGATTCTTTTTTATGTCAGTTTTGAAATATTTTCATATAAAGGAAATACAATTTTTGTAACAGTATTTTTGTACTTTGCACAATACATTTTTTTGTAAAAGTGACATGTAAACAATAACAGTCTTTGTTCAAATACAGTTGTAAGAACTGAGGTACAGTATGTTATGTTAACAAAACTTTATACTGTACAGGGAGCTCTCCATCTGTTGAGCTGCTTCATCTTTCTGCCCCCCAGCCCCCCCCTCCCCCCCGCCCATGTATTCCTGTTGATGAACTCGAAAGAAATTATGCAATACTCAGCATGCTAAGATGATTTCACTAATCAGGGAAATGTGTGACTAATTCTGTTTAAAGAGGCATGTCCAGCACCCCTCAAGACGCCCAAAAGCTCTTTCCACTGCATTCAGGCCTGGCTGAGTCTGTAGTTAAAGTTAATTTGATCAGCAGTCATAGCTCTGCTCTCTCAGAATGGCTTCAAAAGCCAGGAGAGTAATGGGTAAGCAGCATCACCTAAAATCATGAGAGGGACATTTACTCCTTCAATTGTTTCAGCCCATTGTGGAAAAATGGGCTTCCGCTTTGTCTAAAACAGAAGAGAGAGAAAAAACTCTAGCATCGTGTACTCGTCCTGGTTGCCTTATATTTACATCCCAAATTCTTAATTTGTTGTCAACAACTGCCTGAAGGATGACAGAATATGGGCCCTTTCTATTAAAGTAGTCTGCTGTTGTGTTTGTGGGGGTTTTGATGGGCACATGGGTCCCATCAATGGCTCCTACAACTTTTGGGAATCTCCATTTAGCCTTGCACTATTTTTCTAAATTCAGCTGCAGATTGGGTCTTTAGGTAAGTGATTTTAGTGCTGTATTTATAGCTGTAATGACTTCCTGAGTGATGACCCCGCATGTGGATGTGCCAACTACAAAAAGGTGGGAGATGGACCTGTATTTCAGGTTAATGGAGAGTCTCCACAAACAAATTGCCATGCGGATCTCCACAGAATGAGGTCTTCTGTACCTTGTGTGCTGCCAAGATAAACAGGGGTGTAGAATGCCGCAGAGAATTTGAAAAGTGTCTCTTTTCATTCTCATATTTTTTAACCAGTCCCTGTCTGTCCATGTTCCTTGAATGTTCTTTGAATAATAAGAAATCCTGAGCTTTAAAAAACAAACAGCATAAACTACAGCCAAATGAAATACAATAGACTATGAAGTGTGTGTCAATACATACAGTACAGACCAAAACGTTTGGACAAACCTTATTATTCGATACATTTTCTTTATTTTCATGACTACATTGTAGATGTCGAAATGGTTTTCCAACAGTCTTGAACGAGTTCCCAGTGATACCTAGTACTTGTTCGCCCTTTTGCCTTCACTCTGTGGTTCAGCTCACCCCAAATCATCTCTATTGGGTTCAGGTCCGGTGAATTTGGAGGCCAGGTTATTTAACAATTTTATATATATATATATATATATATATATATATATATATATATTATTGTTATATATTAATTTAAAGGAGTACTTAATATAATATATAAAACATAGAGGTTTGTTCTTGTTATATAGGCGTCTTAAGGAGTAGTCTGAGCTGAAAAATATAACTACGATAATTTGCAATGGGCCTAATTGATGATGGTAAAATAATTCTTACAGTACACAGTGACGATGATTGGGTAAACCTTGTCAAATCATTCATATTATCCAGCACATGCTATACACACGCACACACACACACACACATATATATATATATATATATATATATATATATATATATATATATATATATTGTATTATATAGGGGGGAGAACAAGTATTTTATACACTGCTGATTTTTGAAGAGGATGTCCACCTGCTCAGGCCAGCGCATGTCAAGGCCCGTCTAAAGTTTGTTAATGACCATTTGGATGATCCAGAGGAGGAATAGCAGACGATCATGTGGACTGATGAGACAATATTAGAGCTTTTGGTCTGAACTCCACTCAACGTGTTTGGAGAAAGAAGAAGGATTAGTACAACCCCAAGGACACCATCCCAACTGTAAGCATGGAGGTTGAAACATCATTCTTTGAGGATGCTCTTCTGCAAAGGGGACAGGACAACTGCATCACATTGAGGGGAGGATGAATGGGGCCATGTATCGTGAGATCTTAGCCAACAATCTCCTTCCCTCGGTAAGAGCATTAAAGATGGGTTCTTGCTGGGTCTTCCAGCATGACAACGACACGAAACACAGCTAGGGCAACTAAAGAGTGGCTAGGAAGCATCTCAAGGTCCTGGAGAGCCTAGCCAGTCTCCAGGCCTGAATCCAATAGAAAATCTTTCGAGAGAGATGAAATTCTGTGTTGCCCAGTGACAGCCCCAAAACCTCAACGCTCTGTAGAAGATCTGCATGGAGGAGTGGGCCAAAATCCCAACTGCAGTGTGAGCAAACCTGGTGAATAATTACAGAAAACATATAATATCTGTAGTTACAAACAAAGGTTTCTGTACTAAATATGGAGTTCTCTTTGTCTGATGCATCAAATATGTATGTCATGCAATAACATGGAACTTATTCAAAAATCACCCACTGTGAATTTCTGCGTTGTCGTTTTAGATTCTGTCCCTCACAGTTGAAGAGTACATTTGATACAAATTACAGACCTCTAAATGTTTTGTAAGTGGGAAAACTTCAAAAATCAGAAGCGTATCAAATATTTGTTCTCCCCACACTCTCTTTCTCTCTGTCTCTCTCTCTCTTTTTAAGACGGAGGTTGTCACCTTTGGACGAGAAGCTCTGAAAAAGACACTGCTTAGTCAAACACTTCATCTGGATAGGATTAAATAGGCCTTTGATATTAATTTAAAGAACCTGTGTTATTTATGACCAAGACATGACATTCAGATCCGATATTAAACAGGTTTCTGGGATTGGATTAATTGCTACTCAACGAAGGAATGCCGGACCGAACTTCCAGACCACGTTGTGGGTGGGACTAAGTTCGGCTGGCAATCAGGCTAGGACTACTGTTATTTTTGTTTATATGAAAGTCCACAAAATGCAATTAAAAGCCTTCAGTTGATCCAAAATCCTGCAGTTCTGATGAATATTAAAAAGAAAGATCAAATTGTTCCTGTTATAGCTTCCCTTCATTGGATTCCTGTTATATTCAGAATAGAATTTAAGACCCTCCTTATTACATAAAGTGCTCAGCATAAATGACTACATGCCCCAAAAAATACACATTATAACAGTACCTTAACATACAAAAGAAGAATTTCCAAAATTCTCCAGCTTTATTTAACACTTTTTTAACTCCATAACATTAATTTAAAGTTAATAATCTATCTTATATCACAAAATCTTCAGTTTTACTCAAATTGATTTAACCAAAAATGAATACACCCCACAACAAAAACTATTACATCTAGTATTTTGTATGAGCACCGTGATTTTTAAGGACAGAACCAATTCTTCGACGCATGGAATGAACAGGTTGACGATATATTGCAACATCTTTCTCCATTCTTCAAGAAAAATCTATTTTAGAGCCTGGATGCTGGATGGAGAGTGAGTCTCAACTTGCCGCTTCAGAATTCCCCACAGATGTTCGATTGGGTTCAGATCAGGAGACATTCTTGGCCATTCAATCATCTTCACCCTGTTCTTCAGAAATGCAACAATAGCTGTAGATGTGTGTTTTGGATCATTGTCGTGTTGGAAAAGTACACGACGACCAAGTGCACGGAGTGATGGCAGCATCTTCTCCTTTAGTATAGAGCAGTACATTGTTGAGTTCATGATACCATCAATCAAATGCAGCTCCCAAACACCAGCAGCACTCATAAAAACACTGCCACCGCCATGTTTCCCTGTAGGCACTATGCATTTTTCTTTGAAATCCTCCCCTTTGCGACGGCATACAGTTTTTAAACCATTAGATTCAAAAGCAGTGATCTTTGACTCATCACTCCAGAATATAGAGTCCCATTAGTCTTCATCTTTATCAGCATGGACCCTAGAAAATTCTAGGCATGTTTTTTTTGTTCATGGGCTTTAAGAGAGGCTTCCTTCTAGGATTATAGTCATGCATGTCATTCCTCTACAATGTGTGCCGTATGGTGTCATGGTGTTGAAACCTGTGGTTAATTGTTACTATTACCAGTTAAACTGTTTTGAGTTAACTAATGGTCAATAACCAACTGTTTCGGATTTGCTAAATTTTAAATGAAGATTTTCGGCGCTACAATGAGCTTAATTACCCTTCGCCCTATATGAAAGTCAGAGTACTTCAGCTTCAGCTTACTTAATCAGTAAATATGCCTAAATACCCATGAATCTTTCGGCAATATTAGCTTACAATCCCCTCTGCTCTTATATAGTAAAGCTCGCGGCCACCTATTTTGGGGTCTCTTCAAATTAGGTTAAAGCGTATATTTTCAATCCTATAACTAATCTAATCTGCATAAGCCCTATATAAAAATCTGAGTACTTCAGTCTCAGCTTACTTAAACAGTAGATATGCGTAAGTACCTCTGAATCTTTCAGCAATCTTAACTTACAATCCCCCCTGCTTTTATATAGTGAAAACTCTCTGATCTGATTACTACAGTCCTTGCAGCCTGGGACGCTTACTTGACCTTGTCGGATATTTATGTTTATATATGCAGATTCAATAGATAGAGCTAAGTTGCTACCCTGAGCGCGCTCATCTAATTGATCTCTTCAGAGATTGTCCAATTCGTGTCACTGGACTTTGACAAGTTGTACCCTTTAATTAATTAACAACCTTCCCGTAACTATATAGCCATTCTCAAGAGACAACAAGAAATGATACACCACCGAGATGTACTGGAGTACGGGTTATTCTATGGACCCTCCTGGTTTCCTGAAGTGCATACAGAACGCAAACATCAGACTCACGGTCACAGTCTGAGAACCGATGTTTGCAATTCTTCCAGCATCAGGACCAAACAGAGCTGTGCAGTTTAAGATGGCTGAACTGACCATAAGTTGCCAAGGTTACGAAAATAAGCGACTCACTTTTCAAGATTGGTTTCCCATTAATCGATCACGCAGCCGAAGGACAGGTTAGATGCACCTCTGTCCATCACTTCTTGAGGTCTGAAATTCTTGGTTTCCCCTCACCACCGGACCCAGTGGTTCTGCTTAAAGTCAGCCAGTAGTAGCTATCTCCTCAACCCCCAGGACCGGAATTATGGGAGAGACCCCCCTTACCGGGTCTTTATGTGACTCCCCTCACAAAATTGAGTTAACACTCTTCAGAAGAAATAACTTCAAATAGAAGAAGTAACTTTTAAAAATGTAATCTTAACTCAAAAATGAATTACAACATACAATCCAAAAGAGTACAGCCTCAGTAAAAGTCTTAACAACCTTTTCACAACCCCCCCCAAAACTTCAAGACTCTCAACACAACAAAGCTGTAAAGCTGTAAAAACTGTCAACTTTGTAACATCAAGACCATACATAGATAGATCGTTGAAATGGGATGTGTCTTATTCATTTGAGACGTGAATATTAGCAAATTGCTTTTGCAGTCTCTATCTAAACAGTTCATGATAGCTGAAAAGCCCCCCTTTCTCTCCTCCGGACTCCTCCTGCCAGGTCTGCCTCTCCTCCGTGCAGCTCTGCTGTTATGCAAATGAGGTGAGCTTGGCTCCCAGCATCACCTCGGAGACCAACACAAGATGTTTCTCACACACTGAGGGGCTGTTTACACGACAACGTATGTCAGCAAAACTGAGGTTTTTCTCTGCGTTTTGGCCTCTCGTTTACACGACATCGGGGAGACGAGGGGTGGAAAACGCATCTTTTCGAAAACGGCTCCCACGCTCTGTGATTCGTTGTCATGTACACGCAAGTCGGAGACTTTTGTAAACGATCTTGTCACTACCTGCCGCCTACAGCCTTTCTAGACTTGCACATTCCGCCTTTCTTCAGAAAAAATAACAATAGCGGATCCAGGTACGCTGTTACTGATGATGTAGCCTCTGAAGTTATTTGGTCTCTGTAAGCAAAGTTAGAGATCATGCGGCTTTTATGCGTTCGCCGACGAAAATGCATACAGTATGTGCATTAAATAATAAATACGCCTTTCTTTAAGTGGAGGAAAACTAAAAGACGTTTGTGGAAAAGACCCATTGTTTGTTAGCTTGATGCGTTTCTTTTCTGGATTGTGAGCAGGAAACGTTTGAATCCTACATCTCTATTTAGGGCGCTATACTAGTCACAAAGAAATTATTTCCTTTCTCAGATTTTGTGACATTCTCTTCCATTGGGAGCCATTGCTGACAGTATGAAATGGGAAGGACTTTTCTTTGTTAAGTAATGCCCTTTTATTGTCACCTGTCTGCTGGTCAACTCTTAAATGACTCATTAGACTCACCTGTGGTTGATTGCCTGTTAATTAGAATGTTATAGTCTTAAGTGTGGCTTTTCTCCTAAGACTATAATTGGGGTGTACTCATTTTTGCAGCATGGCCTTGAATATATTTGTAAGGAAAATCACTTTTTTTGGGTATACTCATTTATGCTGAGCCCTTAAAAATCATTCCTCATTATACATCAGAGATCTGATTGTTCCATATGTTCCTAACAGAGCACTTACTTCTCAGACTGCAGGTCTTCTGGTAGTTCCTAGGATTTTTAAATGTAGAATGGGAGGCAGATCTTTTAGTTATCAGGCTCCTCGGCTGTGGAACCAGATCCGGCATTTAATCTGTGGCATAGACACCCTGTCTACTTTAAGACTAGGCTTAAAAACTTCCTTTTTGATAAAGCTTATAGAGTCGCTTAGGTCTTCCTGAGCTTTATCTGTCCTTATGCTGCTATAGGCTTAGACTGTTGGAGGAGAGACTCACCACTTTTATTCTGTCTGCTAGTTTTATTTTCTACTACTCTCCAACCACATCGGGTCTGGCATCCTGCACAGCTGTGATGGGCATCAGCTGGGACGATGGTCCCAGATACTAAATGTTCTCAGAGGCATAACACAGTCAGGCAAACCAGGAAATTGCTAGGGGGCCCCTACTCAAAACAAGGGGCCCCTAGAGTGCCAAACCAAGTTGCCACAATCAGTCACCGCTGCTGTGCTGTGTGGTCGGGGACCCATGAATTTGGCTGTCTGAAATACCCTAAAGGGGCCCCGTGTAAATCTCGCCCCTCCCACACCTGCTAAACTTGTAACAGAGGCTGAGCTAATCCTGTGTAAACAGGTGTTATGCTGAGAAATGCATGCCTGCTGAAAACTAATTTTCAAAACTCACTGATAAGGATGAGAAAAATCGATTAAAATATCAGCAATGCTGCAGCTTTTAAATATATACGTAATATTATCAAGTCTCCTATGCATGTTAGTCCTGAAAATGTAACGTGTTATTGCAGATGAATGTAAAAAATGACACTCCCAACTATCAAACACCAGCGTCAATGTGGTCAGAGTGGTCAGGTATGGACTCAGACCCGGAGCTGGAGGTGTTGCAGCCACAACTGCAGCCAAATAAACCTACTAGCAGTGAAGGAAATGATGCATTCACATTCTGGAAATTCAAGCAATTTTTCACTCTAGAAAAGGAGCAGGGGCAAACCCTGACAAGCGTAATCGTTGACAGTTAACCTACTAGCTGCGTCCAACAGTGTTATGCCTAAATTTGCTAACTTTTGATCTGATGAACATTATTGTGAATGGACTCATTGTGGCGTTTGTGAACTGCGCTTTTTTTCAAGCGATGCCAGATGTCATTCAAGCATTCCAGACAAAAGCTCGACTACAGCCATGGTGGTTAAAATGGGGGAAGATCAAATCTGGCAACATAAGTTAACAAATCACGCTGCTTATGCTTCTCGTGTCAAACTGTGAAGTATGCAGGCAAACTCCAGTGATTGCTGGAGCAGCTGTAATTCGGCATTAATGAATGAAGCGGCATATTCGTATTACCACCTAAAATATTTTTTTAAGATTGTGGTGATCCAGATGGGGAAATTCTTACATTTTTCTGTAAACTTTCTTGGCTTGTTTAAAGAAGCTACGCTGCACAATGACAATGTCAACAGCAAACTTGAAACATAAAGCATCCGACTGGCCAGCTTTTCAAAGTATGTGCAAGTCTCTAAGAAATTAAAAGACATTGCAACAATGAACCAAAAGAAAACAAAATCCTCTGCCACTCAAAACCAGATAACATGGTACAGTAGCAGCAGCTCTGCTGTCTATCTCCCAGCCACAGCTGGACAACCTGACATAAACAGCTGGACAACCTGCCCATAAACCTAAGTAAGAAATTGTAAACGTACTTATTCATTCAGGCTAATTGTTGCACTTTATAACTCAAGTCCTAGAACTGTTCTTTGGGGAAACAAGTCAGAAAATACATTTACAGAAATTGAAAACTGACTAAAGTTAATTAATGTTTAATTGTTTTGCACTTTGAATATTGCACTATGAGGTACAGCCTTAGTTTCCTATCCCATCATCGCTCCGACCACAGATTGTTTAATAATTCCTACAAAAAAAACAAAGTATAAAATAGCTTTTTTTAGAATATACTGCATTGGATAAAAGCTGCAGATGGCTAAAAGTCTGGACTGAACGTGTGGCAACAACTGGAAAATGTTAGTATTCTGAGGAAAATAGCTCACGGAAAAACTAGTTCATTTTAAAATGTGTGAACTGAACTTTGAACTAGTTCATATAAAAAGTGAACTTTCCCAACACTTTTCTCTAAATACTCAACATTTAATCTGAAGTAACACCTTAAAGTAAGTTATTTTTATAGCCTGTGTCTGTGTAGTTTTGCTTTTTTGTCTATTATTTGACAGGGCCTATATAATGTTAGTTAGGTCA
Source organism: Apricaphanius iberus (assembly GCA_028564705.1). Taxonomy (NCBI): domain Eukaryota; kingdom Metazoa; phylum Chordata; class Actinopteri; order Cyprinodontiformes; family Aphaniidae; genus Apricaphanius; species Apricaphanius iberus. Next base: position 81,214 of record JAPXFQ010000237.1, read on the forward strand.
TTACTCACAGTTACAGTGACGGTGTTGGTTGTATCTGACGTGAAATTAGCTTGATTATATGTTGTGATGGGTCTCCCAAAAATGATGGCTACAAAGATAAAAGCTTTCCATTTGGACTGCAATGAATGTCAGTTTACAATACTTTGCATGTTTATAACAGAAAGTTACAAATAACCTTATTGGCGGTGGCTGCAAAACAGCTAAACTTCATTTCAAATAACTAAATATAAAATCTAATAAAATGTAAAGATATTTTACTGCTAAAAGCTGAGAGGGAGCAGTGTTGTGCCAAAAATAATGAAATGGTTTTTATTAGATTTTTTTCCCAATCAGTACCTAATGTTTAGCATTAATGTGCCCTCTGTTTTTCTGCGGGAGTAGCTATCAGGGCATTTTGTGACATTTAATAGATTTAAATCCTGTTTTTAAGGGGAAGTATTCCAAGTATTTAGAATACAGTACCAGCAAAGTAATGGTTAATGTTACAATTTACATTTTAAAGCAGGTATGTTGGTACATTTACTAAGTAACACTGGTCGTATGCATGTGGTCTATCTTTATTAGTTTAGAGATAAAAAGTTGAAATGTAAAGCTGGAGGGTCTAAAGGAAACATGAGAAGGAATAATTGTCGTTTTTAGCACACGTGCAAGTGCTTTATTTTTTATCAAATGGGTTCTTCCACCCTGCAGAAATATTCAGCCTCAAGCAAACTGACATTTCATCTATGTAGATTGTCATGACACAATTGACATTTAATGACATCACTGTTCTTTTTGTTCAGTTTTCCATTTCAAGCAGCAGGTTTAAATTCCATTCTGTACCAAATGTGCTTAATTAATGAACTTGGAAATCCTGTAGTGGACTTTCTGTTAGTTTGTGTCTGTGTGAGTATATAGACCTTAGCAAAAATAGTCAAACGCTGTTACAATATCTACAATTTGTTTTGCCATCTTAAGGGATTTTTCAGGTAAAACTCAGGAATTAGAATAGTGTGCAAAAGTTCATTTATTTCAGTAATTAAAGGGTGACACTCATATCTGTGCTTACGAGTTATCTGGTATTTTTACTGCCGACTTGTCCAGGGTGTAACCTGCGTCTTGCACATCGAGTGCTGGAGATAGGCACCAGCCCCCACTCCCGCGAACCCCAAGGATAAGTGGTATAGATGAAGGATGGAATTTTTATTCCCACCCCATTAATACAGTATATTTAGCGCGCATGCACAACTCTGTGATAAACAAACATATGTCTCTATAATGTTTCTATCCTAATAAAGCAAATAGTGACCTTATTTTGGATCTTAGAAGATTTGCTGTCCCTTTTATCACCAGAAGCAAAAAGCATAATAATCCAGAGAACCACAGACACAATATACTCGTGAATAAAGCTCTCATTTGACGGTAGACTTGTCATGCTTGCCACAGTGGTTGACTTCACATGCTCAGTGTTCTTTTCTGTGTTTCTCTGGCAGTGTCAAAACACCACTACCAGTGAGCCTGGCAGAGGTACTACTGCAGTTACAAAAGTCGTGTGGGACTGGGAGGAGAACATTTCTATTTATTGCAGTGCCGTTTTTATGGACTATTTTTTAAACTATAGCCTAACCTTTTTTTCTCTCCCTGTGTTAACAGCACTTCAGTCATCGTAGTCTTTAACAGCTGTTTCCCCATCTGCTCATTCACTTTTATGTGTTGCATCCAGTAATCAAAGTTTCCAGTATAAATACTCATTGTTCAGTTACTCTGGTCAGATCCTCTGTCCTCCTTCCTTTTTTCCCAGTTCTTTCTGTTCATGTTTTTCACTGGGCTCTTGCTTTGCTTGTTTCTGCATTTAGGTCCCCAACATGACCAAAAGATGACACTTCGCTTTTTGTTAGAGAACATTAATGAGCAAAAAAGATTAAATCCAATAAAACACAGGACGTCCGGTCAAGGAGGAAGTTACAAGGAAGTTTAAAACCGTTTTTTCACTTCTTACAAAGATAAAGTTATTTAGGAAACATTGTAAATGTGAAAGAAAATGATCTGATAAGATAACAGTCCTGTAATGAAAACACAGTTATACAGTATGATATGTCATGTCAGCATCATTCCCTGAGGATGCTTTGCTTTGGCAAGTATCAATATCAAAACAACTCCAAGGTGATATAAAATGTATCAGTCATGCTTTTTCGGGTGACTCTAGTTCAGACACAACTCCAGACAACGGATAACAGTTTTAAAAGAGTTTATTATCTTTACAGGGCAGAGAGCCGGTGCGCAGGAACAACCAGACCGGAACTTGGATAACGGGAACACTGGAAGTGAGCAGGTAGGTGATTATTGAATTGTTTGTGATGTGTATTGTGCGTTACTGTAATCCAATTACTTTTTTCACGTAACGGGTAAAGTAAGGGATTACAGTGGCAAAAAAGTAATTAAACTGCAGTTACTTCACTGTCTTGAATACAAAATAGATCACCTACATGATTCGTATATGTCCGATGAGAAAAACAATCAGCTGTAATTAGTGATGCACACCGCAGCAACCAGCCGCAAGGTTTCCAAACAGTCTTTATGTGACTGACATAAACTGTAGTTTCAATTATTTTTTTAATCCATCTATTTATTAAGGATTAATGAGCCAGAGAGCGCAGCTGATCATTCTTTTAAATAAGTTACAGTGTCAAAACCACAGACTCAATACTGCCCTGAGATGAAAGTAAGAAAAAATACTTTCTTACTCTCGTGACACAGAGATTCCTGTGATTTTTTAGAATGATTAATGAGTGACTATTACTAAACGCTCAGTGGTTCTGAGCAGGGGCGTATCCAGGAGGTTAATAAAGAGGGACAAAAATGGTGCCCAGGGTGGGTCTGGGACTGTAGCACCAAAATAAAAGCAAAGATGTTCTAGTGGGGACCCCAACTGAGCTGGTCACATTTTTATTGTTTTAATCTGTTAAAGTGACATTTAAAGTCATTTTATTTTACTAAGGTTTTTGTGATAATGTAGCCTCTAACTCTGAATGTGTTTCAAACAACTTAAGCAATTGGCGGAAAATTAAATAAATAATAATTCACAATAACTAATAATAACACAATAAGTAGTAGGGACGTTTTAATTTGTTAACTTACGTTATTGCTGTATAAATACTGTAAAATTCAAGTATTTAATTTTTCTTTTTTTAAATGCAGCCCCTTTAAATATCTCCCTAATTTTGAGGTCTCAAGGTTGGCAAATATGGACATAAAAGCGTGCAACGTCCGCAATAGAAAACAAACAGACAACAATGATCGTTCAGCGTTTGGTGGTTGGAAGTATCGGCACTACTTCCATTATGATTCTGTAAAAACAACAAAAATATTAGTATCTGCTGCACACTCTGCGTTGGAAGGAAACTTTTATCTACAGCACAAAACTCAACTTCCAACCTGAGCAAGCACCTAGCTAACCGGGAGAATGTGAAGCTCACTGAGAGCCTGACTGACATCACAGCTGCTAAAGTGGATTTGTTATGATCCGTCTCTGTCTGTGTCAGTTATTCCTACCTGTTTGTTTCTTACCTGTCTGTCTGTTTTAATTAGTCCTAGTTTGTTTCACCTGTTGTCCTATTATACCTCCCTGTGTTTTCCTCCCCTGCTCCCAGGTGTTCTCCATTTTCTGATCACCCTTCCCACAGTATATATGCCCTTCTGTGTCTGTCTGTCCTTGTCGGGTTGTTGTGTTCCCCGAGTTCTCGTCATTGCTTGTCTTGTCTGTTAGTTTTCAGACTATTAATAAACATGGGCGGCAAGAGCCTTAAACACCGCTCCGCATCTGGGTCTTCTTTAAACCGCAACCTGACAGGATTCTACGTCAGAAGGCCCTGCTGCTGCTAAACAGTTGAAAATAGAATTAAGAGCCACCCGATTGGTGCTATATAGTGGCTGTTGCGTTAATTTGTTTACGTTTTTTTCTTGATGCAATGTTCATAGAGGAAAAAATTAAAACCAATAAAACATTTTTAAGAATAGACCGTTTCATATTGAATTCTATATGATGGAATATACTTGTTGCATAATCAAGTTGTACTTCATGTTTTTAGTAGTTATGTATTAAATTGAGAAATTACTTTTGATAATAACTAATCAGTGAAGTAGTGGGATTACTTTTTGCGGGAAGTATTCAGTAATTAGTAATTAATTACTATTTCCAAATAACTTGACCAACACTACTCGGGGCCAACCGTGAGGTTTTCCAACCATGGACTCAATGCAGGAACGGAGCCCAGGAACAATGAAAGACCTCTGGAGGATCTCAGGAGAGGAACTGCGGAGAGACGGGTCGCATCTAACTTCTAGGTGTATTTCCGCCACCTACTGTACTGGAGTATGAGTCGGAAGCAAGGTTGTTATCGTTAATGAAAACGAATGAAATAAAAAGTAGAGGTAAAAAAAACATGTTTGTTAATTGAAATAAAAATGAAAACGAGAATTTGAAACTTACCATCGAAAACGAACTGAAACTGTAATGAGTGTTCACAAAACTAAAACAAACTGAATTTATTGAGAAAATCAGCTTAGTTTTAGTTTCATAAAGTGTCTAAAATATAGAAGAATTATTTCAACTTTGCAGCCTGCCTACTGTGCGCTGTCACCAGAAATAGACGTGATCATGTGTTGTTCTTTCGGTTGCACATGTCACCTTGATAAAACAACAGAAAGGGGAAAGTTTGATACCATTCCATCGACTCGCCCCCTTTCAAGGCAAATAAAAGACTTCTTTGGATTGGAGCTATCAGAAAAAGTGATTGAAACAATGATTAAACACGCAACATTCTGCAGAAAGAACTTCATAACAGGTGGGCTTCTGGTAACAAACAAGAAAACATTGCTAACCAACACTGCGACTGGAAACTGCACACAATAGCAATTGGAGCCCCTGTTACACCAGAGCTGTGTAGCTAGTGTAGATTGTTGTGTATCCGCTGTGTTGAGGGACAAAAATTCCATCTCTAGTTTCTAGGTGTTGGTGGTTTTTACTGGCTGTGCTGCATTATCCTAACATGTCTGTCAAGTGGTCTGTGTTGCTGCGGTCTGCCCAGCATTATATAAGCAAAGGAAGGGAGAAAGCCGCAGAGTCCAATTAGGGATTACTTACTACTAGATTATGTGAAAAATGATCAAGTAGTCCTGGTAGTTTGGCTTTTGTTTTGTCAGCGTTGCCAGTCAGTGTCAGTGTTTGTATAGAACTGTAGCACCTTCATTAATTGTTGAGCTTTTTAATGCACAGGTGCTGTTAATGTGTTTAGAGAACTTTGAACATTCCTCTGCCATACATCTTTTATACTTGCCTGAGTTGTATGGTTTTTAATCTTCTTTGGTTGTTAAACTTCTTTGTGCTGATTAGCCAATTCTCATCACAAAACGCTCCATCCTACTATTTAGCTTTTTTTTTTTTTCCTGCCTGATTTGCACGATCAAGTAGCGCAACAAAGTATATGCTCCACTGTGTACTTACTCCATAACTACACATATCTGATGGATGCATTCCTATCAAATACAAAGAACTATTCAGTCCTGTATGACCCATTCTCAATCATGATATATTCTCTGGTCTTTGCAATTCATTCTTATACCCTTCCATCTTCCCATCTTTCCCTAAATCTAAAATAAATCCCTTCTTTTCTTGCCATTCTTCCACCTATTCTGCCACTCTTTCATGATCTGTGCATTAATAAGTTTGATTTTAGCTACAGTGTACAGTATATATATACCCTAACTCTTTCTTATTTACTTTTTTGCATAATATTCTGTAATCTTATTTCCCACCAGCCCTCGATGTGCAGGTACCCAAAGAAATCTAACCCCTATTTCCAGCTGTATCAATCTAAACAAAGTTTCATTTATTTCATACAACACATCTAATCTGCTATTTGTAGACATCAGTTTCAGTGATAACATTACTCAAAATGAATCGGAACATATTGTTTTTATTTGGTTTTGTTCTATCCATTGTAAACTAAAATAAATTACCAACATTTCCACTGTGTATGCGGACAAATGATCTGGAATTTTTTTATTCAAATTTATTCCTAATTATGAAATAACAAAAGAAAAACCTGTTCTTCCATTTTTTACTTTTGTCCCATCTGCATAAATTTCCAGAAACGAATTATGAACCTTTATTCATCAATCATTAGTATGTTTGTCCCAATTACCTTCTCTACTATTTTTCTTTTTTTGTCAATACTAAAATCAACACAAACTTCTGGAAACTTCCAAATTGGGTTAACTGTTATGATGTCTGTGTCACTCCTTCCTCCTTGTTTGTGTCTTCCTTTTTCTCCTTGTCTGTGTTAGTCAGTACAATGGGACCAATGAAAATAAGGTGGTATTACCTAACAGTAGAAATTTGATATTTGGCCCACAGGAGAGAATACATTAAGACTGCTTGGCTATGTAAAAATCAGTTGATGTGCACTGACTCACCGTTTGTCTTTGTTCTGTCCTGTAATACACTTTTTTGGATTCCGAGGAAATCACTGCCTGAAGTAACCTTTTTTGCAGTTTGACTTATTTTCAAAAATAATCAGTTTCACACTTTCACATACTTGAAAAATTAGAGTACCAGTCGAAAAACGACACGATCAACCAGCCTCACACGTCTCCTTATCCTCCGGTTGATATGGCTACCTCTGAGCCTGCCTCCCAATCCACTTCCTGGCATCGGCAGAAAAAATGCGGTGGAGCTGCTCCGTTCCCGCTCCAGGAGAGCCCTGCATCTGCCTTCATCATTCAAGTGGAAGAAGCTCCAAGCTGCGATCTGTCGGCCAGCTTCTGAGTCGCTCTCCCTCTCTTCTCGGTGGCCGCCTCCAGCCACGTAGGTCTCCAGTGAGTCTAACCTTCCCTCAGTGCTCCCTCCTGCTGTCAGGGAGGAGTTCTTCAGGGCAGTTACAAAACTTCTGGAGAAGGCTGCTTCTCTCAAAGCTCTGTGGAAACAGATTTGGGGAGATTCAGGATATGCTGGACATTCTCCTCTTGTCTTCCATGGGCTTAGAAAGCTTTTTGAAGAAGCCGTCGCCATCTAACACGGCTCAAGTTTAAGGAGTGCCAGCCTCACTGTCAGCTTCAGTCCAGCCGGCCTCACCGTAAGCGTCAGTCCAGCCGGGCTTACCATCAGTTCCACTCTGGCCAACCCCATCACAAGGTTTAGTTTCACCAACCTCCAAGCCACTAGGTTCAACCCCGCCAAATTCCAGTCCACAAGGTTCAGCTTCGCCGCTTCACAAGCCACAAGGTTCAGTTTCGCCTCTTAACACGCCACAAGGTTCAGCTTTGCAGCTTAACTATGGAGCTAGAATTGGGACTTAGATTTTGTACCGGTAACTTTCATTTTTGTACTTTTAACTTAATATTTGTACCTGTAACTTGTGTTTTGTACTTGTAACTTATATTTTGTACTTGTAACTTATATTTTGTACTTGTAACTTATGTTTTGTACTTGAAATTTATGTTTTGTAACTTTCACACATTTTAAAAATACAAGTTACAAGTTTCAAATTTCAAGTTTCAGTTTTCAAGTTTCGGGTTTCAAGTTTCAAGTCGCGTTCCCCGAATTTATAAATGTAGGTTAGATAATTTAGTAAAAGCTCTTTAGCCCAACCCGCACTCCAGCATAGTAGGCGGAGGAAATGCACCAAAGTTGTTAGCCACTTGCTTAGAAGAAGAAGAATAAGGCAATTTGCCTCACTAGATTTCAACTGTGTGCACACGAACGCACGCACACACATACACACACGCTTGAGTGTCTGCAATCATCAGAATTGGTCAATATAAACTTAGGTTTTTCTAATTCAACTGTTATTACTCCTGATATTTTTAGCAGTGTATACATATTTTATATTAGAAACTAACCTGTCAATGTTGGGTCGGTGTTCAAGTTGAAAACTACTGAGGTGGATTATGGCCACCTACTGGTAAATAGTGTGAATGTAATCAAGTTTGGTTCTGAGCTATGCAGAGCCCTACCTTCCTTCTGCCATGATTGGATAGAAATTGGCGAAACATGATTTGTTGGTCAAAATCAGCAAGCCACTCATTGGTTCTTCTAGGCAAGCCAAATATGGTCAAAAATTATCTGTAACTTGAAAGGTGTAACTTGAAACCTGAAACCTGAAACTTGATACCTGAAACCTGAAACTTGTATTTTTAAAATGTGTGCAAGTTACAAAACATAAATTACAAGTACAAAACATAAGTTACAAGTACAAAACATAAGTTACAGGTACAAATATTAACCCTCTAGGCAACGGGGGTTTTTCTATAAAATATTCCATTTTGATATCACTAGTTCAAAATGTTGTAGCTTCAATATGGTTATAGATAAAGGTACACTGTAAATTAGAAAAATCTTCTCGCTTTCTCTATTATGTGACCGCAGCAGCTGTACCTCGCGTCCCCCGCTCATGGCGCTAAATTACAGGCCGATTTACTCCAAAAGTTTCCATGGTAACACAGCCAAAAAGGTGTCTAAGATTAAAGGTACGCATGTGCGCCATCTCCTGGTGTAAAGTAGTAATTAAATTAGTGGCCCTATCTCCAGCTGTGGATCGTTAAAGTCAGCAATGTTGCTTATCGCAATATTGCGACTTTGGCGCCTAGAGGGTTAAGTTAAAAGTACAAAAATTAAAGTTACAGGTACAAAACTTAAGTCCCAATTCTAGCTCCATACTTAACAAGTCACAAGGTTCAGTTTCGCAGCTTAACAAACCACAAGGTTCAGCTTTGCTGCTTCACAAGCCACAAGGTTCAGCTCTACCAACCTCCTAGCCACAAGGTTAAGATCAGCTGGGCTCAGCTCAGGCTTCACCTCCGCCGGTTTCCACGTCTGCTCCACTCTAGTAGGCCTCATCCCAGGGTTCATCTCCACTCATGCCGTTCTCCAAACCACAAAATCAAGTTCTGTAATCCTCCAAGCCACAGGTTCAGGTCTGCTGACCTCCAAGTCACAAGGTCAAGCTCCGTCGCTTCACAAGCCACATGGTTCAGCTTCACTGACCTCCAAGCCACAAGATTCAGCTTTGCTGGCCTCCAAGAAACAAGGTTCTGCATCGCATCCGGCCATCCGGACACAAGATTCTGCATCGCTGGCAGTTTCCAAGACTCAAGGTTCCGCATCATTGTCGATCTCCAAGACAAAAGGTTCTGCATCACAGCTGCTCTCCAAGACACAAGGTTATGCATCGCCGTTGGTCCCAGAGACACAAAGTCCTGCTCAGCTGCCGGAGTTACAAGCTCCTCAGATGCTGGCCTCCATGTAACAAGTGCTCAGGCGCTGGCCTCCGGGTCACAAGCTCCTCAGGTGTTGGCCTCCCAGGTTCAAGCTCTTCAGGTGCCGGCTTCCCAGGTTCAAGCTCTTCAGGTGCCCGCCTCCCAGGTTCAAGCTCTTCAGGTGCCAGCCTACCAGATTCAAGCTCCTCAGACGCTGTTCTACAAGTCTCAAGCTACTGAAGAGGTCAGCCACCACGACTCAGAATCCCTCGTCGCTGGCCGTCACGATTCAGGTTCCCTTGTTGCCGGTCTCCATGTCACTTTTTCCCCACGTCACCAGCTTCCACGTCACCTATTCCCACGTCGCCAGCCTCCTCGTCACCTACCACCTCGTCATGAATCTCTTTTATACTTTGTTTCGTCCCTCCATCCTGGACCTCCTTCTCTCACCCTGGCCTGAAGTTTCCAGTTTGTGCACCAGGTGGCGCACCTTGAGAGGGGGGTACTGTTATGATGTCTCTGTCTGCATCAGTCCTTTCTCCCTGTCTGTGTCCTCGTTTGCTTTATTGAAATAGTCTATCACCCATTGTCTATTAGTCTTCCCTGTATTGTCCTGTCCTCTATATACCCCTTCATATCTCACTCCCTACATCAGTTCCTCATAAAATCTACCCTTTGTGTGGTTCCTTGCTTTTTTGCTCTTGTGGATTGTATTATCCATTAAAATTACAGGAAACAGTCATTAAAAGCCTGCCTCTGCTTTTGAGTCTGTCAGTTCAATAAATCAACAATAAATAAACAATAAATTCACTTTTATTTATATACTGCCATTTCACAGTATATGTAATCTCAATGCACTTTACAAAAAAAGTCATTTCAATGCAATTCCCTGACCCTGCAACCTCTACATTTAACAGTATAAACAAACGTTTTAACCTGCACCTTGTCTTGAATTTGTATCTCTCTTGCCAACTCTAGTGCTTTCCAAATATAATTTTCCTTCTTTATTTTTTCATTTTCCAACAAGTACTAAGTACCCTTCTGGGTGCTCATCATACTTACATCTTTGTAAATGGACTGAACTTATATAGCGCTTTTCTAGTCATACTGACCACTCAAAGCGCTTTACATTGAAGCCACATTCACCCATTCACACTCACATTCATACACTGACAGCCAACATGGCTTGATAGGACGATGTTTTTTTGGGGTTAAGTGCCTTGACCAGGGGCACGTTGACATGTGACTGGAGGAAGCTGGAATCAAACCTACGACCCTCTGATTGCAAGCCAACTCTACTCTACTACTGAGCCACAGTCGCCCCAACTTTAGTCCAATAATTTAAAGCCATTAATTTAAATACAAGCTCTATTGGTATTTTTCCCATTTATACCTGCACTGCTGCCAATGCCGTAGATCTTATTGAACCACAACAAACTCTTAAAGCTTGATTTTGTATGACTTCAATCTTTTTTAACAATGTTTACAAGCTGAATTGTAGACTATACAACCATAATCTATAACTGACCTAATCATTGCATTATATATATGCTTTAAAGCCTAGGCAATAGCCCCCTTCTCATATCCTATTAAACATCTCATTATATTTATAACTTTTTTTTTTTAAATTCTCTATTTTATATATATTCTCTTTCCATATTAATTTAGTGTCAAATGTAGAGGCAGTGGAAGACATGCAGCAAAGGTCACCTGGGATGGTGACTCGAACCAGGGATGTCCGCGTTAAGGAATGAGGTCTCTGCACATGCTGTAACCACTACGCCCCGCGACAGGTTCAAGTTTCAAATATTAAATGTGTCAGGGTTCGGTTAAAGGAGGACCCAGATGCGGAGCAGCATTTAGGGCTCTTGCAGCCCATGTTTATTTAATAGTCCAAAACCAACTGAGGAAACTGAGGAGATGAGCTCAGGGATGACAACTGCAACAACCCCACAAAGACAGACAGACAAAGGAAACCCAGTCCAGTGGCGTGGGTAATGGAGTCCAAGCCGGCGGCTTGGGTACTGGAGTCGCGGCGGCCGGCGACGAAGATGCTGGAGCCGAGGCAGCTGGAGTTGAGGTGGCCGGCAACAAGGGGCCAGCAGACGAGGAAACATCAGACGAGTAGGCCGGCGACGAGGAACCATCAGATGAGGGGGCCAGTAACGCTGAACCATCAGACGAGGAGGCCTGATTTGTGGGGGCTTGAATATTGATTTACTGAATCAGGATACGCACAAAATGACAGATTGAACAGGACTGAACGGTTGAGTGTGTAGCCACAGTATGTAATCTATATGCAGCCATGGTATTTTTTTTTTTTTTTTTTTTATTTGTAGTTAGTAATCAAAAAGCAAACAACTTGGAATGCGAAATATTTATTTATATTCATCTGTAATGAGGGGTGGGGTTTTCGTACATGAAATCAGACAAATTATTTGTTTTTTATTTAATTTTTTTTTAAATCAACATTAATATTTATTTAATTGGTGCTTTTTGTATATGTATGTATGTATATGTGTATATATTAAATTCACAACAAATGTCATCTCAAGCACTTTACAACAAAAGTCATTTCAATACAATTATACAAACATTCCAATCAGTTAAAAGTTTTCTATGTAAGGAATCCCTTGAGACTGTAGTGAGTCATTGACGTGAGGTTGTGCCCGGATGATATATATATATGATTGTGTATTTGTGCATTAATGTGAATATGTATTTGTCTTGAACATGTTGTTTTGGTTAAGTATTGTAATTCGTCATGTACGAAATGAAAATGAAAAATAAAATCTATAGCGTAGCGGGAGTGCACAGGTCGACCATGTGCAAGGGAAGAATAAGAGCTCTCTGACTTCCACAAGTCCACAGGCTTTTATGGTCTCCATCTGATCAGCTCCAGCCCAGCTGGCCCAATCAGCTGATTCCCAACGGCCGCCATCAATCAGCTTATTCAGGTGAAACAGCTCCCTAACCTGGGCTTTCCACTGGAAGTGTCAGCAGCATGTTACAGGAGCAGCACGTTTTACTCGCGTATTCTGCTGCTTGGCCCTTTCCACGGGGCCGTCACAGCACATAGCAGCAGGGATGCAGCTGTCACCGGGAAAGCCTGAAATCATGGAAGATCAGCCAAATCACGCGCGGTTTCGTCAGTAAATGCAACAACAAGCAGGAAAAAGACTACAACATGGCACCAAAAGGTCTGTGTTTTATGTTGTGTCCAGTTTACATTCGGCAATAAGTTTATGTTATGTCACGGAATATACAAAATCCTTCGACTGTTAGTGGCAATCCGAGGTAGTGTAGACCCTCCCGCAACCTACTGACTTCTCACGGTGCCACACAGGTAGTAAAGTAAAGCTACCGGAAAGAAGTACTTTTGTTTTATTTTGGAAAATTTCCGTATGCCGAGCCGTCTGACTTCTTGTCTTCCCCTATCCAAAATGTCGAAATTTACATGTTTCACAGTTGTAGCGCGTAGAAAATAGGACTGCTGCGTATATTTAGAAAAGTGCTGCAATATGACGCTCCTGTGACGGGGCAAACTCGTGCTAATTTCGCCTCCGGTGGAAAGGATTATATTGATTACAGCGGTGGCTAACAGCCGCATATGACGTGCTGCTGCTGTAACATGCTGCTGACGCGTCCGGTGGAAAGGAGTGGTAAACGGAAAGAATATGGAGCGAGAAAAAGAATAAGTGCACATAAACCTCACACTGACCACACTGATAATAAGGATGAACTGGGATTATGAATTTGACATGTATATATTTTACAAAGCTAACAATATATATAGTTTCCTGCTTTAACAAGACTAAGTCTTAAACACTTAACATATTCTGTGGGGTTGTAAGAGGTAAATGTATTTTTCATGTTGAAATAGTATGTTCGGGTAATGTTTGGGAGTAAACTCCGCCCCCACTGAGCAGTGTGGTTTTTTTTAACACTGCTCTTTTCATCCACGATTTTCTGTGTCGTTGGGGAAAGCATTTGCTCACAGGCTCTTCGCTGAACACTGAGCGTAAGTACATATTTTAAAAAATAACTACATTTAAAGATGCTAATTTGGTTAAAATACACAGATGTCTACTGGTATGTGGTCTCAGACTATTGCATTATTTTCGCTTTAAAGCGGGATTTTGAGGTATATGTTTTTTTTCATTACTTATGCGCTAAAACATTTTCTCCTCCTCTCCTCCAATAGGTTGGTGCCGTCCGGTGGATCGGTGGGGACCGTGCCTGGCGCCCAGTCCTCCTGCCGGTTCCAAGACTTCAGCTGGCTGGTCTGTTCGCCTGGTGGGGCTGTCCGGCATTGGCTGGGCCCCTGATCTTGGCGCCCCACGTGGGGCGGGATCTGGACCCTGGAGCTGGAAGATCTGGATGTCCAGGTGCCGGCTGGGCGCGGCCTGGGGAGGGCGTACATCCGCTGTGGCTCTTGCTGTGGCTCCCTGGCGTGTGGATGTGTGGAGGCGGGCCGGGTTGTTGGCGGTGGGTACTGGTCCGGGGTGGCGGCGGCGTGTGTTGTCCGTCGGTTGGCTGCGGGTCCTCCTTGCCTGCGGCGGCGGCGGGGGACCCTTGTCGGCTGGTCCCTGGTTGGGGCCCCGCTGGGGGGTGGGGTGCCCCTGGTCCCCGTGGCCTCCGGTTCCTGGTCCGGGCCCGCCCTGGCGTAGCCGGTTACCGGCGGAGCCCGTGGGCTCGTCACTGCGATCTCTCGGGCCCCAGCATCGCGGCTGGTGGGTGCTCCCCTGGGGCTTCCATCTGTTCCCCTCTTGGCGGGTGATCGACCCTGCGCTGATCCGCCTGTGGACTCTGTACTCTGTGGGACGCTGGATGCATACATCTCTTGCCTCCTCCATGTCTGTGCCGATTCCTGTAGGACGGATTGACGGTTCCTTACACCAGCTATCAATCACTTGCATGGGGAAACCTTATTCAGACCTGCATGCTCGCACACACATAGGTGTGGGGACATAGGTGAGGACGGACATATCTTAAGCTGAGGTTATCATCATTAGTTAGTTGTTCACAGGAGCTTACCAGAAACATTTGTATTATGTTCATTAATCAATGCTTGTGTGTAGTGAATGTGTAATTCTTTGTTTATTCTACCAGATCTGAACTATTGGTGTGGTTCTGTACAGTTTGTTGTTTTTGTTTTGTATTACTGTTTCTCTGCCGTCCGGCAGAGGTGGAGGACTGGGATGTTTTCTTGTGTTCTTTATTTGCCTCCCTGTCTTGTGTCGTCGGTTCGCCCCTCTGTTGGTCCGGTTTCTTTTCTTCACCTTCTTCCTTTCTCCCTTCTTGTCTCAGTTTAATGTCCATGACGTCAGGAAATTGAACCCACAGTAATCACTAATAAAGATTTTTCATACATATACATCAAGTGGCGTACTACAGCGAAGCTGTAATACTCTGCTTGGGAAAGTAAAACTGTTGGGCTTGTACTTGGTACTCAGACACCAATTCTGAGTAGCATACTGCTGGACAGGACACGTAAAAAAAAAAAAAAAAAAAAAAAAAAAAACATTTTCTCCCCCTCCAATAAATAAATAATTAATCAAATTTCTAGCAATATAATCCCCCTCTCCGCACCTTAAGCAAGATAGACAGTCTCTCCCATTAAAGGGAGGCGAAGTTAGTCCGTCTTGTCTCTTTTTTTTCTTCTTTTTTTTTGCCTATCCTGTTCATGGCGGACGCAACAAGCTAGGGATCATTATATTATATGAGAAGATTTCACTATGTTATGAGAGGATTTCACTATGTTATATGAGAGGGTTTCACTATGTTATTTGGGAGGGTTTCACTATATTGTATGAGAAGATTTCACTATGTTATTTGAGAAGGTTTCACTATATTATATGAGAAAATTCACTATGTTATATAAGAGAGGATATTTCAGTATGTTATACGATAAGCAATTTCAGTATAATGTGTGAGAGGTTTTACTATAGTATGTGAAGGATTTCAGTATGCTATATGAAAGGATTAACTATAGTGTGTGAATGACTTAAATTTCACATGTATAAGTGAGAGGACAATTCTGAATAATGTCTCATACGGACCCTCATACATTTCTATTTACTTGACGAGGCATGTCCTTGCCACGAGTGGAGGATTTTTCTATATTGATGAAAGGTAAAAATGGGTAATTATACAACCCTCAGTTTTGTTGTTGTTAGTGTCAGCTATTACAGCAACCTAAATACACAGGGTTACTCCAGGACATAGACATATCCTAAACTAGTGTCATGCAGTAGCGTCAAATGATCATTCAGTGCGTTTCATCTGCGTATCTATTATTTCAAGAATTTGCCCCTCAGACCCCCAACCCCTTAAATATCGGGATCGGGAAGAGGATTAAGAAGTTGTAGAGAAAGAATAGCATAACAATCTAAATTGAGAAGCCTAGTCTTTCAAGTTAAAATATTAATATTTCACAAAAAATTATGTTATAGCCAAATGCTATATGATAAATCCTTTAAAATGTACTATATAACAATATTTTTTCCGGCATCTCTTATTTGATAATATTTTTAAACATGGTAACTGTGGTGGAGAAATTTAGTGTTATGATTTATCTGTACTTTGTAACCAACTGTGATGCACGTTTACTTAATGTTGTAGTATTCGTTTGAATGTTTGTCTTATTGAGTGACGCTTTTACCCAAGTCATGGTCAGAGTGTTTTGATAATGATAGTCGACATCCTGCGTTACCATGGAGATCGCTCTTCGGACTGGGCATTTCTTAAAAGTCTACAAAGTTCACAGCTTTCTACTCAAAGAGAAAGGCGCCGTCAAGTCTGTTACTCTCACCCTGAGAGTCTTCTTTATCAAGAAGAATAGATGGACGCAAAGTTACTTGAAATAATATGAGCTTGTTGTGGTAAAATTGAGAATGGTCAGTATTCTGCATTTTACTGTGATGTGTTACTGTCCTCCTGTATGATCAATTCAAATCACATTAAAACCTCCAAACGTTTAAAGGAATCTCTCTCATTTTTATTAAGAGTCTAAATATGACTACAGTAACTAATGACTACAGGGTAGATTCAGTTTGGTCAACACCTAATTATTAAGATTTAGAAATAAATAGCTGATTTGAAATAAAACAAACGTAACCAGAAACAAAACATAGCATTAAATAAAATATTTCAAGGAGCTGCTGTTTTATACCGTCTTTTTCACATTTTCATATAATAACCACAAAACAATCTATTTTCATTTTTTTTCTCAATTATTTATTGGAAGTTCAGTATTTAGAAAATCTAATTTCATAATAAACCAATACAAATCAACAATGTAAACTCAGGTTCCTTAAAAACTCGTTGGGGTAAATTTGTTTTGCTACCGATTGCCTGCTGTATTTACTGTGCCTGACATTTATTTTTGTTTCCCTTCCAGAAACAGAATCTTTATCTGTAGTGTTTTTTCTTTGGGATTTGAACCACAATATACCAAGTGAAGGCTCTGTAGCAGTGGTGTCTTTTTTTATTTGACAACTATACCATCTTTTTTTGTGCATTGATTTATTCTTTTAATGAATGTGAGCAGGTGTAGAGAATGTGGCATTTGTTTTTGTTTTTCCCTCCTTTAGTGTATGTGGAAATGCAAGGAATGCTTATTGTCAGTTGACTAGCTCTACTAAATTATTATAAACTTAGACACCCACATTTCGGATGCAGGGGCAGTTATCCATGCACACACAGACTTGTAATACATTATTAATTCATCAAAGTAGAGAACACTCTACACAAGCAAATCAAAATCCAAAAGAGTTATCTGTATTCAATTGCCATATATTTTCATCTAAAAAATTGGCAAATGAAAAGGAATATTTCATTCACATAGATTCTCACCAAAGGAATAATGAAAATGTTAGTTGTATGTTTGTTGGTTGTACGTTTGAAACATGTATATTGACATAGTTAATAATATGTGTGTGTGTATATATATATATATATATATATATATATATAGGTCATTAGTGCCATTTAGTAAAATGAAATTATTGTGAACCTGTGACCGGGGAAGAACTCTGTTAATAGTGTGGTACTTTATATCTTGCTCCCACAGTCACTTCCACAGAACAAAGCTGCAGGTTTTAATACATTTTTGTGTGGGGTTTTCAGACAGCTTCTGTGAGGTATTGTATTAAATCACAGGAAAGTATTATGATTCCCATTCTTACTATACAGTGTATTCAATATTGATATGTGTGTGGATGCTTACGAAAGAACAATGCTTAGCTTATTAACACTGAAGGCAGATGGTGTGGGAAAAGAGGAAGAAGGCAGATTAAACAGAAAACAGGTGTTTAACAAAGAGGCTGTATCAAATAGGCTAGGGAGGTCAATGTCAGTTTAGGAAGGGAGGCTGGGAATGTTGGGACTCCTTGTATACCTGTCTGAGAGAAATTTTCATATTACAGCTGAGAAATGTAACTTATCTTGATCTGTGTGTAATAAAAATTTTGGTCCACTGGAGTTTGGTGTGCACTCTAAGGGATTTTCCTCTGGGACTGCACCCTCCTGCAGGTGAGGTCGGTCAAAATTGGATAATTGTGTCTTTTTCTTATTTGCTCTCTTTTGACAGAAATTATGAATATGCTCGGAAGGTGGAATTGAGGCTGTATAAGAAGTAGAGATTAAAAGCCATATTTTGGCGCCTGTTCCTTTAAAGGCAGGCTTTGATGAAGGAGTAAAAATTCTACCTTTCAACAATAAAAATCGCAGACATAGACCTCATACCCTAACTGATTTTAAACCTGGTGCTGTTAAGTCACACGTGATAGCTTCTTTGTCATCAGATTATTTGCCATTTCCAGACCAAGATGAATGGAGTGTAGAGGAAAGTCCGGCTAGTGGTCAAGTTCAAGGTCTACAAAGTGCAATTGAGAAGAAGCTTGCTGCAGCCCTACTAAAATTGGAATATTTAGTCCATTGCCCAGGTTAAGCAATAGATGTTTTTACAAGAAATACATTATCTTCTAACTGATGTATCCATTCCACTATCAAGACATTTTGTACTAGACATCTTGAAGAGGTACAATATTTAAATTGACGAGTCTGCTGTTGCGGAGATTTACACATCTATTTACTCTAACCCTGTGGCAAAACTTTAAAAAAAAAGGGGTGAATTCTCAGCACCTGTTATCTATGTAAAAATATTTCAAAGAAAATTTTGGAGTTGTAGAACCAGTTTCTTACATTCTCTACAGTAAAAAGAAACAAACCTTTCAGTACATTCCACTGTTGAAATCATTGCAGCAAATCTTGAATCAAAAAGTTATTCTAGACAAGGTTTTAAAAAATCTTAACAGAGAAGACAAAGCTGAGACTGATACATTTTTCTGAATATAGGTCAATTAAAGATGGGAGTTATTTTAAGAAAAAACCCTTCTTAAATTCTGATGAGTTACGAATTTTGCTTTCATTGTATGTGGATGATTTCGAAACCTGCATCCTTTGGATACATCTAGAAAAAACCCCACAAAATTTGTGCAGTCTTTTGGATACTAGCAAACCTGCCGCCAGGTTGTCATTCTCATTTGTCATCTATTTACCTGGCTGTGCTTGGCAAAACAGTTGATGTAAAAACATTTGGTTATGAAAAAGTTCTTGAACCCCTTTTGAAAGATCTTAAAACTCTAGAAGAGGAAGGGGTGTATGTCCCATTTTTGGGGAAATCACTTAAAGGTACGGTTCATAGTGTTATCACTGATAATTTTGTAGCCCACGGCATTGCTGGCTTCATTGAGAGTTTTTCTGGGGAGTACTTCTGTCGCGTTTGTGTTGCAAAAAGTTCTGAAATAAGGCATAACTGTGTTGTATCAGGTGTCTTTAAAGTCAGATCAAAAGAAAGTCATAATGAACATGTAAATATAGTTGCTCGAAGCAGCACCCACTACTTTCGTGTAAAGAGAGAGTGCAAAACTTGTCTCATTTTAATGTAGTGACCCCCTGACATTGCTCACGACCTATTTAAGGGTGTTGTACCTGTTGAATTAGCAAATTGGGACCACTTATCGCAAAGAGGTTCTTTACTTTGGAAGACCTTAATAAGGCTATTTTATCATTTCCATATAAATGGTCAGAATAACCAAATAAGCCTCATATTTTGCCTCAGAATTTTTTTGTCCAGTAAACAATTGGAGGTAATGCCCATGAAAATTGGACTTTCACTAGCAAGGACCACGCATCATAGATAGTGATTAAAGGTTTATTGAATGAACGGTGAGAACGGAAGTCTGGGGAGACGAGCCGATGAGGTCAGGAGGTAGACTCAGTGTGGGGGTGCAGTCTTCAGGAGTTCGTCTTTCCTGTGCCTGCTCATGACCCCCCAGACAAACCTGAAAGAAAGAAATGTTATAAAAGGCTAGGACTGTGAGTAGGCTAAACGAGAGGATGAGGATGGAGGGAAGGGTGGAGGGGATGAGGGTTGAAGGGATAAGGGGATGAGGGCCAAATGGATGAGGGTCGAAAGGGATGAGGGAAGGGTCGAAGGGATGAGGGTTGAAGGGATGAAGGAAGGGTCGAATGGATGAGGGGATGAGGGTCGAAGGGGTGAGAGGATGGGGGATGAGGGTTGATGGGTCGAACATGTGGGTTCGAGGGGACAGAATGTAAGGGTATGGAGCAGTAAAGAAGATTGAGGTAAGATCACGGATTGGGTCGGGTAGGGAGGGGTGTGAACCAACGTGACAGACGTTGAACGTGAAGCGAGCCTGGCTTACATAGATCGCTGATTGATTAGTGAGGTGCGAGATGTCTGGAAAGCCAGGTGGATTGAATTAATGTTGATTACTGCATACGATGAGTTGATGCGTGGTCCCACTCCTGAACCTAAGTTAACATGTTAACTCCATTTCACTAGCAAGGACCACACATCATAGATAGTGATTAAATGTTTATTGAATGAACGGTGAGAACGGAAGTCTGGGGAGATGAGCCTATGAGGTCAGGAGGTAGACTCGGTGTGGGGGTGCAGTCTTCAGGAGTTCGTCTGTCCTGTGCCTGGTCAGGACCCCCAAAGATGGTCTTACAGATAAACAGAGGAGCGAGTGAGCACGGTGCAGGTCAGGCATGTTATTACGAATATAGGATTGGTAAGCAGGTGAAGACCACCAGCCTGAATTAGAATTAGATTGTCTGAAATCCCTGACTGGGCGGCGGAGATAACTGCTCCTATGCGAAAGGAGTGGACTGAATAGTGTTTCAGGAGATGCCAGACCAGCGGAGAATCTGATTAAATCGATTAGAGAACCAGAAGCTTGTACCTGAGCTTCCAATTTGGTGATGAATCGCAGGTTGAATGGTGAGGCGTTAGCGGATAACCCGGGACTGAAAATAACAGGATGGCTTATAGGGACTAATGTCAGAACCCCAAAAAGGTCTGGAGGGATTAGCGCAGTAGTAAATGGGCGTGACATGGATAGTCTAGATCAGGGGTGGGGAACCTTGGCACTCATCCTGCAAGCTTTCCATGTTTCCCTGCGCAAACACACCTGAATAAAATGAACTAGTAATTGTGCAAAACTTCATTGGCTGTTGGATCCATTTGATTTTAGTCAGGTGTGTTGAAGCAGGGGGTCCTGCCTGGAAAACTTAGAGGAATGTGGCCCTCGAGGACCAGGGTTCCCCACCCCTGGTCTAGATAATTGCGGATATGGGTTCAATGCACGGAAGAGGACTGATGGCCTAAAATTGGATGATGTTTGCGATCCCTGATCAGGCGGCTGAGGTGCCAATGCGAACTGAAATAATGGAAAAGAACTCTGGTGAGATACTGGACTGGCGGAGAATCTGGTGAGAGTGACTAGTGGATCAGAACCTGTTAGCGGTGCTATTCGATTTGCTTTTTAGTTCTGTATAGCGGCGATTCGCAAAGTTTTCTATGGAAGGAACCCCAGCAGATTGCATGAAGCCGATGACATGGGGTCTGGTCCCATTGATGCAGACCTGCAATCATGGAAGTCCATTCAGCAATCCCTCATGCTGAGCAAGCATGAAGCGACTGTGGAGAGGAAAAACTCCCCTTTGGGAAGAAACCTCTGGCAGAACCTGGCTCAGTACAAGCGGCCATCTGCCCGACCGTCAGGGGGTCGAGAAGATAGAAAGGATGGAGGATGCTCAGTCGCTTTGAGCATCATCTGAGCAGATGCTAACCAACAAGCAGTTGGAGCTTGTATGAATAGAAGAACGCTGAGAGAAACAAGGCCAGTAGTTGCAATGACAGCTCTGTCAGGAACAATCAGATTAGATTAAGAATATAGCTTGATATTAAGGGCTTTATACTTGCCTTATTCTGAAACAAGAAGCGGGTCAAATGATGAGGTGTTAGCAGAGAATCAGGACTGAACATAGCAGGGATTGGTTTGTAAGAGGCTGAAGTTAGAACTGAGGCGGAATAAGTTGATTCGGACGGAAATGCAGAGCTGGTCTGTTTTGCTTCAGCATATGATGCAAATGAGGGTGTCCTGACTTAAGTTGAGATGTCAGAGGTACTGGGATGAAGGAAAAGTTGTGTATAGTTGAAGAAGGGGCCCATTCGGAACACAGGAAACTGAAGCGGGCAAGCAGGAGTGTGGACTGAGGGGATGAAGGGGGATAGATAGCAGGAGCGAAGCATAAGAATGCAACGGGTGAAAAGTTGGAGGTGAGCGTAAGCCATGTGTAGCTGAGGGAGGTTCTAGCTTTTAAAACCTTTTGATATGTGGTTTTTAATTTAAAACATATGTGGCTATGATCAAAGGCGGACAGGGGCTACCTGTCGCCAGCTTAATGAAGATGCTGATCTGAGTCATAACATTTGATGGTAGCTACGCAGATTATTATTTATATAAATATATATAGTATAAATATTATTGAACTGGAGTGAGACGAATTGGCAGGTTGACGGAAGAATAAGAATGAAACACCACACATTACGTGAGAGGCCTTGGAGACGTTCCAGCCGGACAGGTAGACAGAGAGGGTACCAGGTGAAAGACTGTTTGAGATGGACGTCCAAGATGCGGTGGGGTCGTGATGCTGAGGAGGAAATTAAAGATTGTGGCTAAAACTGGACTGGAGTTTGGTTGAGATCTGCAGTCAGACCCTATGATCCGAATTTAGATGAGAGACTGTTGAAGATGGACTTCTGAGATGCGTTGGTGAGGTCGAGCCAAGGCTCTGAATTTCTGAAAAGAGAAAAGAGAATCAGCAATTCGGTTTAGGTGACCGGGGACAGAAGCTGCATGGAGTATGAACTGATGTTGGGCTGATGGGGAGAGAGAGTGCCGATGAGCTGCCTTATGTTGGGGGGATGATATAGACAATGCAGCCATTATGGAAATTAACCGATAAAGGTCTGAGTGGATGAGAATTGAGTCTTACGACCATTTGTGTCCCGAATAAGGGCTGTGATTACGAGGGGGTAAAGCCCATGGAGAGCGGCGGAAGGGAGGGCAGACTGGGAGACGAACTCGGGGTCCAGCCTGAAGCGAAACGCCTCCTTTGGTAGTAGCTCCAAAACCAATGAGAGGAGCAGCATCGATATTGCTAAGAATTGACAGGAAGGGAAACGAAATGGTTAATCTCCAAAGGGAGAGTAATTTGCACTGGAGCCACATCCCTGTACGACAGGGCTCGACTAGGGCAAACCGATCGTGGATGCATGGCATGGTGGTGGCATAGGACTGAGGGAGACACGAGAGACTTTACCTAGGGCATAATGCTGATGCCGAGAGCAAAGCCCAGGGAGAAGTATACAAAGAGGTAGCCGGTGTTCTAACGAAATAGCACACCCTTTCAAAATGCTCACCGCAGGACGAGTTACCCAACCTATCTTAACCCACAAGTTCTATGCCCTGACCCTAGGTCACAGAGTGACAAAGATAGTTGCCTAATGAAAAATGCCTAAACCTGGACATAAAACATAATTTTAAGTTGATTTGAACTTTTTTTATATATACTTGAGCCTTCATTCTTATGTATGTAGTCAAATTATGAACTAAATCCCTTTAATTAAGACGACATAGCATGACTTAACAGACCTCTGTAGGAAAGACCTACATCTGAAATGGGAGTTTACATGCACAATGAACGAATTAACTATCGGAATAAATACCCTCTCGATCATAAGAAATTCGATCCGAATTAATTTGATTGGTTCAGAGTAACCTGAATGGCATGTTTACATTAAGCATTCAGACTTTTAATGCAATTTATTGAGTCCGAGGACTGATGGGTTTACCGTCCCACCAGATTCCCCGGTGCAGGGTGACATGACAGCTCTCCCCCAGTAGGGGGCACCATGGGCACTGGGCCAAAGGCACGGAGAAGGGAATGGTGTCACCAGATGAACCGCCCGATGAGGAAGCTTGAAAGGCGGAAGCGGGAAGTATGGAGGGAACGGGGGTTGCACGGGGCGGTGGAGACGAAAAGAGAAGCCTGAAAATATGGCGTTGTAAGCAGAGCGGCTGAAGGGAATCCCCCTGAGCCACAAAGTACGCAGAGTGTCGTGCCACTTTCCAGCCGGACATGTCAGAGCAGCAACAGAGAAGCGGCGAGCACGAGGGGATGAGGAGAAGGGCGATGAATAGTAGAAGGGGGCCGGAGGGGGGGAATGGCTGTGGACA
The DNA here is from genome assembly GCA_028564705.1 of Apricaphanius iberus. NCBI lineage: Eukaryota > Metazoa > Chordata > Actinopteri > Cyprinodontiformes > Aphaniidae > Apricaphanius > Apricaphanius iberus. The sequence continues at coordinate 105,066 of JAPXFQ010000237.1, forward strand.
AAGAATAGTTGGAACCATGGTTAAATGGGGGAGGAACTGGGGGGGTAAGGTGGGGATGGAATGGGGAAGATGAGGAGACGAGCAGGAAGAAGGTTCACTTAAAAATGCCGGAACCACCTGCTGGGCAGCTGAAGCGCTTGGCGCAGTAAAGGAACCGGGGGGAGCAGAAATAGAAGGGGGGAATGGAACGGAGCTAGAGGAAAGGGTAAAAGAAGGAATGGAGAAATGATAGCTTGAGGGAGGTATGCTCTGCCCTGATCAGGTTGAAAAGAAACTGGCCATATAAGCTGGAAAATCTGAAAAAGAGGGAGCAGATGTAGGTGGACATGACGTTTGGCTCCCGGCACTGGACCTGAGGAAGGGAGGTGGGGTATGTTGGTGGAGGATCCGCCCCCAGAAACAGAGTGGACCCCAACAGAACAAGGAAGTAATCGATGGGATACGGAGAGAAGGAAAAAGAAGCCTGAAAAGGCAGGATTTATTAGCTGAACGGCTGAAAGGGATGCCCCTTTCTCGGAGCGCTCGCTCAAGCCGCGCCACGGTCCAACCGGACATATGGCGCAGCTGGAGGAGGCAGCGGGAGGACGCCGGGCACGAGGGGAATCCCTGAAGCGGAGTGAGTCATCCCGGCAAGGGTGGGAAGGAGACGAGCTTGGAGCTCGAGCAGTACGGTTGGTAGCGGCGACATGAGAACGCTGCGGTGATGCTTCGAGCTGTAGTGAAAAGTTCCGAGACGGGGAGGGAGAAGAGGGAGGAGGATGCCGGCTTGAGTGGCGGCTGCGAGAAGCTGGAGCAGACGGCGGGGAAAAGAGCTCCTGAGAGGACTGTGGTGGAGATGACACAGCCGAGGAGGGTGGACCAGGATCCCGCTGGACTGATGAAACCCGGACACATCGGGACACCTGGCGGGTAACTGACGGACGGCAGGGCCTGAAGACGGCGGGTTCGCTGGGGACCAGTTCCCCATCCGACTCGGATGGATCGACGGAGACAGTTAGGATATCCATGATGAAATCAGCGAACGCAAGCAAGCACGAAAGGTGGGAGAGAGTCTGGCGAACGTGTGAACGAACGTAACAGACATTAAACGTGAAGCGAGCCTGGCTTATATAGATCGCTGATTGATTAGTGAGGTGTGAGATGTCCGGAAAGCCAGGTGGATTGAATTAATTTTGATTACTGCATATGATGAGTTGATGCTTGGTCCCACTCCTGAACCTAAGTTAACATGTTAACTCCATTTTCTGAGGTTGCATTCCCTTCTTGTTGGACATTGTGTGCTGGAACAGGAGCCTGCATGGCGGATTTTGATGGATCTGAAAGATATTGTGGATTTGGCTGTTTCCACTGCACACAACGACGAATCTATCTCTTACCTTGAAAGCAAAATTAAGGGACATAGGCAGCGGTATGAAGAGTTTTTCCGCAATGACAGACTTCTACCAAAGCACCACTATACAGAGTATTACCCTGAAATCATCCAGTGTTTTGGTCCTTAGTCAGCTATCTGGACTTTGAGATTTGAAGCTAAGCATGTTTTTTTAAGGATGTTGTGAAGCACAGTGGCTGTTTTAAAAATGTCCCTTTAACTTTGGCCTCTAAACATCAGATGGTTGCTTTCCACATTAAGTCACCATCTTACAGTAATTTAGGATTGGAAGTATCAAACAGTTCCAGTTCACTTATTGTCAGAAAAAAGTGTCTCAAGCCCTAAGAGCCAAATTCCCCAATGCCATTGAACTTCACATGGCAAACAATGTCCCCTTCAAGAGCATTTCTTATAGCAAAGGAATGATAGTGGCTTTAAGATTAGTTTTTGGAGTTACCACATTTGGTGAAATTCTTTAGTAAAGTATTATTATTGATAAGTTATTTGTCTTTGTGGAACTGTTGTGTGGATGGTACATTGAACAATACAGAGCCTTTGAGCTGAGGTTGTCACCTTCAAGAGAGATTAAGTTGTTGTCCATCAATGAACTGGCTGGTGCTTACCCACTAGCTAAATACAAGGTTGGACAAAGCCAGATGGTGAGCCTCAAAAGAATTATCATGTACAAAGGTTGGTTAAAAGTCTGACCTGTTTTGTGATGGGATGGATGTCATGAGTTGCTATGAATTTCCTTGTTGCTGTTTTTTTTTAGGCATGGGTATCGTTAAGTTTTTATCGATATTACTACTCTTAACAATACTCCTTATCGATCCGGTACTTTATCAGTATCCTTATCGGTATTTTTTTTTTTTTGTGAGACTGAAACAAAAGGAGAAAAACAAAAATAATGTACTTAGATTGTTTTCTTGTTTAATAATTGGAACAGCAAAGCACATAAAATTAATAACTACAAAATAAAAAAGTAAGAAATGAATAACTTAATAAAAACACTATATAAACAACTTCTTTTATAGATAAAAAACTAAAAATACTATGTTGTCTATTTGAAAAAGTTTAAGCTATTCAAATAAAAAATATCAAACATAACTTTCCCATAAAACAATGCAATTATGAACCAACACAAAAGACTTTGAATGATGAAGTGTAAAGTGCAAAATAAGCCCTGAAAACATTGAGAACAACAATTTAACACCCACCCATCCAGTTTCTGTACCGCTGCATCCTGCTGCAGCCCTCAGGCGGTCAAAAACTGTGCATCTTTCTGTTTGTATTTGGTGTATTTTAGCAAGGTGTTTGGTCAAAGTTGTCGTGTTCTGGCCTTTGCAAGCAAAGCTTTTATTGCATTTGTGACAGCGTGCATTGTTGGCTTCTATTTTTGTAAAACAAAGCCAAGGTTTGTATAATTTAATTCGCTCTGCCATCGTCTCTGTGTACCTACTGATGCACAGAGCTTATTGTAAGAGCGCTGCACTCACTCCTCCCACCTTCATGCACTCACTCCTCCCACCTTCAGTCCCCACGGTGTGTGTTTGTTAAGGAGGAGCGGGCGGCCAATACAGTGTTTGGCTTATGTTTTTATCTCCCGCAAAAGATGAATGCGACCTTAATTTTACCGTGACGATTGGACTGTCAGAATCAGCCCCGGGGCTAATTTAATACCGGGTTTCGGTACCCATCCCTAGTGTCTTACGACCTTTGGTAAGGCACTTTAGAGTTGCTATGCTTCATTGCAATGGTTGTGGTGGGAGAAGATCAGTACAGAGAAAACAATGTTGTTTTCTGAATTCTTCTAAGCATATCTCTGCAGTGTTTTTAATTCCAATTAAAAGTAAAAGCTACATTGCAAAGATAAAGTGATAGCATAGCATTAAAAAACATGACAATACAATTGATTAAACAACATTTCAAAAAATTTTTAGCTTCGAAGTTTTTTGTATGTACAGTACAGACCAGAAGGACACACCTTCTCATTCATTGCATTTTCTTTATTTTCGTGACTGTTTACATTGTAGATTCTCACCGAAGGCATCAAAACTAGGAATGAAGACATATGGAATTATGTAATACTTTTACAAAAAAGCAGTGGTGGACTGGGTGGACTTATTTAATTGAAACACGGCCATTAGGAAATTGTGTTTTTTCGTCACTTTCACGCATATTTGTAATGGAAACACTACTACTGAGAAATAAACAACGCTCTCTTTTAATGTCTCTGTCTCTCTGCTGAACAATATACAGGTAAGGTGACTACCTAAAACATAAAAAAACAAATTGTATCAGTTATGATAAATCACAATGTAAAGAGGCTGTGATTATACAGTTAATTTGAAAACTGACAGAAATAAACAACAGTCTTTAGTCTCTCTGCTAAACAATAGGTGGGGTGACTACCTAAACAAATCACACAAACAAATGGTATGAGTTGGTAAATGAAACTAATCTAACGCTTAAAATACTTGATTGTAGTCTAAAGCTTCCTAAATTATTAAATCAAATAATCTGCCGATGAAATAAGACAAATTGCACTTGGTAAGAATTCTAAAAACTAAGACATACATACTCAAAATAAGTTTCATAAAGTGGCACCTTCTGCTCTTGCTTGTATATAAGTCTCAAAACAAGATTAAAAATACTTTTTAGCTGCAAACAAGATGTTTTGACTTGACTAGATGGACAGTTTTTGCAGTTTGCTAAAAAACGGTTTAATTACTTTTATTAAATATTTATTTTGTTTATTTTGCATTCATGTTCATGCTGCGGCATGTTTATATTGTGTTTTATGGCTAAACAACTGTAAAAACTGCAATAGTTTTGTTTCATTGGGGTATAGATAAACATGTAGCAATCTGAAATATATCTCCTTCTATAATATCCTCCTTTCATACTTACGTGCCCTGCATTTGTCTGAGGAACTTCCACCTCCTCATGCACCTGTCCCTCATCTCTGTTCCTGTGCTGTGGCCGCAGCCTCCTCCTGCACAGCTGTCTGGCATGGTTCAGTGACGAGCATTGACGAGTGAGCTTGCACAACTATGGGCCTGCAGGCGCGTTGTTGCCACCTATCAGTTTGGGCATGGAACAACAGTCAATTATAAGCAAGAAAAACAAAAACAACACAGTGACGGCTGCACAGAGGCCGGCGGCTGTCCTGTTGCACCGGCCGTTCTGGTATTCTCCAGAACGTCCAGACGGCCAGTCTGCCACTGCAAAAAACTGTGAACTTGCGAAACCTACAATAACATTTTTGATTTCTCCATAGACTCCCATTTATCTTGCACTCATGGCGATCAACCCCTGTGGAACTCTCATGGAACTGCAACCAAATTTCGTTACAATGGGACTGAATGTACAGTGACACGGCTCTCCTAGAACTGCTCTGATTTTCTTCTTATTTCAAATTTATGTTGGTTGGCAAACAACTTCAGTTTTTTTTTGGCTGTCAATCAGCTGTGAGGATGGGGCTGCTCACAGAGGCCCACAAAATAATTTTATTAAAATGTCAGAAATAATGACCAGATAGTAAACTGCACTACACTCATTTATACAGTACCAGCTAAATCAGTTCACTATGGTGTGAGTTGCACTTTAAATACCTCCGACTCCTAGAAATGATAATATAATGTTGCAAAACAATCAATCAGTCATCGGTAGCCGAGGTCACTCTTTTTCTATGATTTTGGGGCTTCCGCTGCATTGTGGGATAGAGTAAAGCCTAGTTTATGCTTCTCCGACCGCAAATTTGCACTCAGATGCAGACGTATTGACGGAGACGTTTTCCGTTTATAGTACTCCGCTCTTCCACTCCATTCTCTATTGTTTTTTCAGCGTTGCTCGACCAGGACAGCAGGGGGTACTAAGTTTTCATGGCGTCTCTGCCTACCGCGTCCACAGCGCCGTTTCTGTTTTTTTCTAGGCTTGTGAACGCATTTCTTCCCCAAGGAGCAATGAATGACAGAAAATAAGTTTTGATTTAGCTGTAAAGCTTTTTACTAGAAGTGCGGATTATAGAATAATCCAGAAACACATGGAAACAAAACACAGCAGCCGTTTGCTTTTTGTTGTTTTCCTACACCTCCTTGTGTTCAAAATCGGCAAGATTAGATAAGTTATCCTTTCAATATAAACCATATAGTGGCCAAACGCTGCATTAACTACTGATTACAGTGGCTGTAGAGCCCCGTTCTTGTGATGTGATCTCTTGTTGTTACTGAAACTGACCAATCAGATGCCTACGCTCTCCGTCGACGGATAGTTAAAATTTGGGCCTCTACTCTGTGCGTCCTTGCGTAGGTGATGGAGAACCCTAGCGTTGAAGGATAATGGCGTTGCGTCAATCCGTCTGTGTCAAAACGCAGAAGCATAAACTAGGCTTAAAGTCCACCTGCTGCTTACTATGGTGGTAGTACACATCCGGGAACTTTATGCCTACTACTGCAATCCATACTGGAGATTCGCATCTACTACATCGCTCGTACACTCTTTTTCGGCTGCTACGTAGCAAGCATAGTAGGAGTATTTGGATGCAGCCAGTATCACCCCACTGTACAGGTGTTTTAATGTTTGTGTTTTAAATGTTTGTGTTACCTTGCAACAGCCTGTTTCCCTACCAGTTGGAACTATTTGTGTTGGCGGAGCTACAAAACTGATTAAATAAACAAACAAATCATAGTTTGTTGTTACTTATTATTGTTAAATACTAAACTATACTTGTAAAACTGTTGTGTAAAAGCAATATCATGCTGTTGTGCTGTCTCATTACTTCTGAGATTGGGCACAATAGCAGTCCATCTCATGTGATATTGCTTAAATCAATTTATTGTGTTTAACTTGTCTTTGTTCGTTATCGTTTTGTTCTGACTGATCAGTAACCGGCAATTCTCCATGAAACTCATGGAGGGGAGGGGTGTAAATTTGACCGCATAATGTCTCCATACTTTGTGTTCATAGATAACAGAATAAATATTTGTCAGACTTTTTGAAATAATTTTATTGACTTTATGTATTTTCATTCCTCAGAAGATGAGAACTGCATCCAAAACTGCATCCATTGAGGAGACCACACTGTGTGAAAAGTGTATTTCCCGGGACAGCGGAAGACATTGCGATTTTGCTTGAAGTCTATGTAGTATTTCAAAACCTTGAAAACATAGCCTTAGCTACTGCTGTGCTATTTGGACTCACCTATACATTAAACCTGAACTACCCACCTAGTTTAAAGTATACTTTTAAGGTACTGCAAAAACTGGTGATGGAGCTGGAAGAAAGAACTCTTTCAAAAAAAGTTAAAGTTCTCAAAAATACACTGCGAGTGAAATGGTTCTACAGATTCTTTAGGGGTCAATTCTAAGGTTTGAAATGTTCTTTTTTTTCTTCCTGCTTTTTCTTTATTTTCTCATTTACAAGAATTTGTTTTTTGGCTCTCTGAAATTTTGTGATAAAAGGCTAACAGTTGCTGATACACACTCATTCTTGTTTCTCAATTTCTTGTCTTCTCAAATTTCTTTGGATTAGGGGATGATGTGTTGTTTTTTGTGATCTTTTAACTTTTTGTTGAAAGACAGGTTCAATATAAGGGTTTTATTTTTATTCTGGAGGTCTGACAGTAATAAGGCTTAGGTGTGACTTGTGAAAATAAACTCAGTTAATTCATGATTACATAAAGGATTGTATTTGCACATATGGCAAGACCAAGTTGATTTTGGTAGATAAAGTATTTTTTTGAGCAGATGATTTTCCCTCAGGTATAAAAATGTGCTGGATAATCTGAAGCATTAGATTACGATTCAAATTCACTGTATCTAATTTTAACTGTTGATGGGTTTCAAGATTTTTATCTTCATATGAGGTCTGGAGTAAAGTTTCCAGTGTCCACTTTTAATATCAATTAATAATTACCAGGCTGATTTGGTATTTCTGTTGCAAAGGAGGTAAAGTGAGTTTTAGAAGTATGTATTGTTCTGTATGCCCTGATTTGGAGTAAGGGATACAATGTTATTTGAATGTGATGTTCGGTGGTTGGGCTCCTAAAGTTTTTCAGCTCATAACAATAATACTGTAATCTCAAAAGCTAGTTCACATGATTATATTTAGTATATTTTACATTTAAAAAGTGTTATGAATTTGAAAATAAAATTATATTACTTAAAATTAAAAAAATATATTTATAAACATAAAAACGTCATGTTAATTAAACCTTAAAATGCTTTATTTTATAAATTTTAAAAAAACATGTTCCTCACACTTAAATAAAAGTATGTCCAGAAACATGAAAATGTCATTTTAATTAAACCTTAAAATGCTTTATTTTTTAAACTTAAAAAAATCATGTTCCTGACACTTAAATAAAAATATGTGCAGATACATAAAAATTTCATGTTAATTAAACTTAATTTTGTTTTGTGAAACCACTGTCCATACTTTTTTATGTCAAAAGCACAGACTCTCAAAGGCAAAAACAACTTCCAACAAGTAAGGAAGTCCTAAGAAGCCAGCTCAGTGGCAAGATACCCTGCGAGAATTTAAGGTGGCCAAAGGATGAAATATAGACCACAGATGTTAAGACATGAAAACGTCTCACCATGCATGGCAGGTTCCATAGCAAATCCAGTATCCTGAGACTGTATGCAAGTCGTACTAAAGTAGGTCGAGGACTAATGAGTACTATCCAGGATAAAATATCCAAGCTCCATTAGTAAATCATGGACATGATTTCAACGGATGACATACTTACAGAATGCCTGAGACAGTGGTGAAATGAGGACATGCTGGGGGATGAGGAAGCATCATGGGAGGTCAAACCCCTACATGGGATATACCACTGGACCGGAACATAACTGAAGTGGCTAATCTCAAGAAAATACTTCCAATGGCTAGAGAGGGCTGGCCTACAGAACACCTCAGAGGCACTCATCCTGGCAGCACAGGAACAAGCTCTGAGCAACAGAGTGATAGAGGCTCAGATCTACCACACCAGACAAGAACAAAGGTGTAGGCTTTGCAAAGAGGCACCTGAAACAATCCAGCACATACCAGCAGGGTCCAAGATTTTAAAATAGAAAGGGTACATGAAACGTTATACCCAAGTGGCTGGCATAGTGTATAGAAACATCTGTGCAGAGTATGCCCTGGAAACCCCAAGTTCAAAGTAGGAAACATCTCCAAAGGTGGTGGAGAATGACCGAGCCAAGATCCTGTGGGACTTCCAGATTAAGACAGGATGATAACAGCGGAACAACTGGACATTTTTCTGGTTTATAAAGAGTAGAAGAAAGCTGTTGTGGTTGATGTAGCAATACCAAGTGATGGTAACATCAAGAAGAAGAAACATGATAATCTTGAGAAATACCAAGAGCTCAGATAAGAGCTAGAGAAGGCTTGGAAGATGAAGATGACAGTAGTAGCCTTGGTAATCGGAGCACTCGGGACAGTGACCCCCAAACTGGAGTAATGGCTTTAGCAAATCGCTGGAATAACCTGAGACATCTCAATCCAGAAAACCACAGTATTTGAAGAACAAAGATACTGCGCAGGATCCTCAAGCTCCTAGGCCTCTGGTAGAAGACCTGAGCTTGGAATGAATGAGAGACCACCCATGGAGGGTGAGAGAGACTACTAACCACTCTATCGGAAACTAATCAGCTTCCAAATAAATAAACAAATAAAGAGGAGGTGCAGATGCGTTGAGCAGGCAGTGAGTTATGACGTGTCTTTGGGGAACAAAGGTAAAAACCAACATAACTGTCAGGTTTATGCAATTAGTGTTAATTAGTTTAGGTTAGAATGTGTGAAGTATTTTTTTCATTCGTAATTAAATAAATTAAAAGTGAATCATGGACAAACTTAAGACTTGCCTTACATAGGTAATAAAATTATGCACTAGAAAAGTTGCTCAAACAGATTAATCTCTGTAAAACAGTGCGATTGCAACACCTACCTATTTGCAGTTTCTCCTCTCATTATTTTGCTCCTTCTAACATAAAATGCCCACAGTGTATATTCATCAAGGGCATAATCGCATGGATTATGCTCATCGTGCTATGGGTTTAACAGACCCAGTAATTTCTGCTCCTGGTTATTGAATCAGCTACATCCTCTGTGAGCTTTGCACCCGTTTTAATGAGCGCAAACCTTTGATAAATCAGGCCATCTGTAAATCAACTTTAATTACCTTGTGTTGAAAGTGTGCTATACAAATAATATTGCCTTGCCTTTACTGAGGACCAAGTAAAAAAAATTGAAATTATATATTTTTCTGAAATATTCCCGAACAGTATCTTTAAAACCGGTGATTTCGCTCAGTGCATTTAAATGCAGCAAGAAAAAGTGAAACTATTACCCTAGTCCAACTAAAATCAGACTTTTGAAATGCATGTAGTATACACCTTAGTCCGTCTTGAATCAAACCGAACTGGAGTTTCATAATTTTGGGACTATTCAACACGGATAATACAATTAGGAATCACACTTCTCTGTAACCAACCCCCCGCCTATACTAGTGCACTCCCTCAGAAAGTGAGAAAACCCGGAAGTGCAAATCCAGAACCAAACAGTAATAGTATAAGAAAAATCTGGCAACTAAGACAAATGTAAGTGGCCGATCAGTGCTTATACTCTGTCTGGTCCACTCCTTCCAGCCTCTGTTTACTGCCTGTGTCCAGGCTAAAAGGAGAATGCTAACCTGAAGGGGCATATGTCACTATTTATCGTCGCGGAGTCAAACGTACTTAACTTAATAATTAGATTTTCTGAGTGATATATAAACTGAGACTCAGCTCTCAACAGGGGGAAGCCATTGGTCCGATTACACCAAAAAAACTCTGATTTGATGTGCTTGTAAACGTACTGAGTGTAATGCTACACACCTGCTAGCAGGGTCAGTGATGCTGAGTTGATGGGAGGAATACAGGAGAATACAGGAAAAAAAAACACAATTTGGAACTAATGTTTGCTTTGCAGTAGGACAATTAACATGAAATATAGCCAGTGCTACAATGACATGGTTTAGATCAAAGCATGTTCATTTGTTAGAATGGTCTATTCTTGAAAATTAATCTTAGACATTCTTCATCCAATCTGTGAGTGGGTATCTTTGAGGCAAAGACAAAGCTAAGTCAAAAGGGGAATAAAGGAATTTCAGTTGGTGAACATAAAAAATCCACTTCCAATGAAAATTACTGTTGCTGATTAAAATAGATATTAGAAGTAACACTTGCTGAAACATCTAATAGCCCTGCTTTTGCAGATGCATCCTGATCTCTGTATTACCATGCTACTTACTTCAGTGGTATTATTATTGTATTTATTTATGAGGAAGGAGTGCCACAGGGGCCTCTCAATTGTTGAGTAGAGTTTATTTTGCCTTTGTATCTTTTTCACAATCTTGGCACCTTTAACTGGAAAAAAACTGAAAGTTTTAGTCATGAAGCATTCCTTTTGTTAGTTGTACAATGTTTATGTTGTGGCTTAAGAGCTCATTTCAGCAACAAGCCTGTGAATATTCTCATTCATCCAGGTCATGGTTTTCTCAAGGAAATTTCAATCATTTTAGCAACCTCTTTCTCTACTTAGACCATGAACATTGTTTGTCTCCATATCACATTTGACAGGCTTGTTCCCACCCCACCAGCCCACCTCTTGTTAATAATAATATATGTGACTGGTATCAGTGGTGCACTGGGCACCATGCAGGATGCAAGGCCACTGTGTTCATGAGCAGTGAGCAGGAGTGATAAACGGCAGTGATTTGCTTAGCGGTTGACAGTTTGCTTATTTCCTTTTTCCTCAGAGGGCCCCTCATCAGCTAATTTCAGCATGCCAGCTTCAGAAGCATAGGTCTTTGGGGAAATGTCATTTTTAATTAAATCCCAGGTCCTTTTAGATAAGCAGTTAGGCGTTAATTTCACCTGGGGCATGACGTTGTCAGGAGCCTGGGAGCATGACGTATGTCTGTCAACATTAGTCAATATGTATAACCCACCCCCCGCCTATTTCTGCTTTTTATTTCACTGCATGCTGAAGGAATTCCTCACTGTTCCTACAGAGACAAATGCTTTTTTCCTACTGTAAGAGAAATGAAAGATCCATTACCTACTGTATATTATCTACCTTTGTAGGGTGGAAGGGGGGAATCTTGTGCCTGTCTCCATCAATCATTGAGCTAGAGGCAGGTACGCCCTAGACAGCTGCCATTCCATCACTGGGAAATGAAATACTGAACCTCAAAATTATGTGGGTAACACCCCAACAATTACAACTAGGTTTGCCTTGAAACTGAATATTTGAAAATATGTAGCCTGCTGTTCATCATGTCTCTGATATGAGCAAAATAACAACAGGATGTTCTGGCTTTGGGGGACGTCTTCATTCTATCCAACTAGCATGGACTAGGGGTGGGACAAGAAGAGTGAAGGGCTCATTTAGATAAGAAATAAACATTGACTGCTAAACCAATCAAACTTTATAAAGTGCTTTTCATGCAAAAAATTCAGTTCAACCCAACTTTACAGAAGCTTTACGGTTTTGTTCAGAGAGCATTTTGTTTGTTAATATGGGCAACTTTTTGATTTTAATGTAGGGGTCACTGTTTTGGTCAGCAGCCTCTCAGTCCATACTGTTATTGAACTCACTATACTATTGCCCGATTTCCACTAGTGCCAGTACAGTATGGAACGGGACACTTTTGCATGCTTGTGGCATGTTTTTGTTACCGGTGTCCGTTCCAAACCGAACCGACCCTAGCCGACCCCTTTTTTCAGACTACCTCTGCCTTGGATCCAAGCGTACCTAAGCGACCCAAAACGCCCACCTATGGACTGATTTGTCCGGTAACATGGAATCCCTCTCGTTCCTACGCAGCAGCGGTAGCTGCTGATTGGTCTGGAGTTGTTTGTCAGTAAACTATAGTTTAAAGTTTCAAATAAGCAGGGCACAGCAGTTAACTGCAAGCAGCCTAAAATTAAAAAGAAACCAGTGTGAGTGCGAATTTTAAAACTCCTAAACAACGTGGGGATCTTATGGGTATATATACTGTTGAATTGATGTATTTCACCATGTTGGCTTAGTGGTTAGTGTTAGTGACTCCTGCTTGGGAGGTGTGGGTTTGTGTCCTGCTATTGCAGAATTAGAAGTATTTTTCTCACAGTAGGTTCATAGATAGTCTTCCTGGTTTCAGAAAATACTTTTTTAGATTTATTTTTAAAAATGCTATTTATATTTTATGTTTAAATTGTTTTAGGTTTGTTTTAGGTTTTGTATTTCAATCAGTGAGACAAAAAAACACAATTTTAATTGCAGAACAGTACTTTTAATTTGAGATTTTTCAATGCACTATTTCTTCTATTTATTTTTGTGTCAAAATATGATTCCCCTGACTAACATTTTTAAACAAGGGCCAACCCCCTCTTATTTTACAGGATTAAAGGTTCAGAATAGAGGGTGAATATTTACAGAAACACTTGGAGGTAGGTCTGGGAGATATGGCTTAAAAATTAAATCACAGATTTTTGTCATACCAAATCTGATTTCAGATTTTAATAAATTTTTTCCTACCTGATTTTTTTTTTTATAAGAAGAAATTGTGAGTGATTAAAAATATTTTCATAAACCTGTCCTGGAGCTGACTTGAATTTATTGTCCAACTAAAAACAAGCTGCATAAGTATCCTTGTAAAACAAAATGGCTAGATTGACATCACTCTGAGCTATGGAAGTCTAAGTAGTACATCGGTTGAAAAACAAAATCTCTGTTTTCCAAAAATTAAATCTTCAACAACATAAGAGATATGCTTTTTGATGGAGCTTTTGTTGAGACTACATTTTGCTGGAGCTTTTGTTAAGCCAAGCCCGCCCACGTCCTCGCCCACTACAGTTCTTTTGAGATGGTAATGGGAACACAACCTACCCGTTCTAGGCTGTACTGACCCGTTCCATACTGTACCGTACCGGCCCTATTGGAAATGAGGCATATCAGTATTAACATTAGCTTTTCTGTATCTTAGAGCTTGATAATGCATAGCTTGTTAGCCTTCGTTCCTGCTCCCCATAAATTCAATTAGGGGGAGCCTGACCCCTCCTTTCCACCGGACGCGTCAGCAGCATGTTACAGCAGTAGCACATCTTACGTGGCTGTTATAGTCCTTTCCATCGGAGGCGAAAGCTGTATGAGTTTACCCCGTCACAGGAGCATCATGTCGCAGCACTTTTCTAAATATACGCGGCAGTTCTATTTTCTGTGCGCTACGCCTGTGAAACGTGTAAATTTCGATATTTTGGATAGGGGAAAACAGGAAGTCAGACGGCTTAGCATCCAGAAATTTTCAAAATAAAACAAAGGTGCTTCTTTCCGGTAGCTTTACTTTACTACCTGTGTTGCACCGTGAGAAGTCAGTAGGTTGCGGGAGGGTCTACACTACCTCGGATCGCCACTAACATTATTCTTTTGCGCTTCGAGGGATTTTGTATATTTCCTGACATAACATAAACTTATTGGCGAATGTAAAACGGACAGAACATAAAACACAGACCTTTTGGAGCCATGTTGTAGTCTTTTTTTCCTGCTTGTTGTTGCGTTTACTGACGAAACCACGCGTGATTTTGCTGATATCGCATGATTTCGGGCTCTCGGTGACCGCTGCTTCCCTGCTGCTATCTGCTGCTGACGCCCCTGTGGAAAGGGCCAAACAGCAGAATACGCGAGTAAAACGTGCTGCTCCTGTAACATCCTGCTGACACGTCCAGTGGAAAGCACGGGTAAACCTCCTCTCCTCACTGTTGGCCCATCTGACTTCTGGCTGAAAAAAAAAAGAATAAAAGTCAATGGCGCATATAAAGTTATTTTCTGGTCCGCATTGTCTTAAGTCCTAAATCACACATATGATGTAGATGAAGTAACATTTGCCACCGGTCAAAAATGAGCATTTTCTCTGCATCAAAATTTGCCTTTAAACTACACAGACATCGTATATTTAATCCATGGCACATTTCGAACAGGATCAGAAAATAACTTTTATCGCTCTATTGACTCTTATTAATTTTTTCTGACAGTAGGGGACCCATGGACCGGAAGTATAAGGGCGTAATTTAGGCTCCCCATAACATAGTTAATTTGTTATTCTTATTTTTCATGTTTTTTGTTGAAAGTTTGATAGCAAGCAAGGATTTTAACATCAATTCCAAGACTCAGTATAGTCTGTGAATCTTATTACAAGATCTACACATGATCTTTATGCCCCTGGATAAAAATAAAAGATCTTGACTGAATAATCTTGCCTTTTCTGGAATCCCATAGCAAAAAAAGAAGATGCTGAAACTACTGTCCGACAATTATCTAACAGCTGAAATTTCTAAGCGACACGGTAAAATCCATCACTTTTCCACCGGCTCGGAGTTAAGAAGCCTAACAACGCCAGCGCGCGACCAATTGTTGCGAAATTTGAACATTTTAAACAAAAATAATATGTCAAAGGACGTGGGAGAAAGCTCCGGGGGGACGAATTACAGCATTAATTATCTCTATCCGAAGGAGATTCGGGATAGAAGACGGGTATTATTTCCAATTAGGAAGAAATGTATCAGTGAAGGCAGCAGGGCTACAGTTACTGTAGATAAATGGTATGTTAACGGTCAGCTGTTCAGGGACCCCCAGGTTACTCCTTGGCTTCATTAACGGAGACTAGATATGAGTTGTTTTATTAGACAACTATAATGTAAAGTAAGCACAGCACAGCAGGATGTTCACATTTGTAGATGAGGGCGGGGATAAGGCCGCCCTCAATAATAATTATGTATCTCTATCACAAGCTCATCCTTAACGCATCCATAACTATATTCCTACCCCAGTGTCTCTGCTTTATGCCATCTCCATGATCAATCCAAGACTGCCTCTGTATTTATCAGCTTCCTTGGTGATAAGCAATCTCTAACATTTATCTTAATTCCATGAATTCTGTCAAATTTCTAACATGGAATGTTCATGGATCGGGTACATTGTGAGTATTGCGACTACTTCAATTCCTGTCATCACTGCTGAGCTCCTCAGCTTGGTGTTTGGTGCTCAGATTCTCATCGATCTATTTTCTCTGTATTGAGGTCGTTCTAAGTTATTTTAACACTCAAGCACACTACTACATTTAGTTGGATTACTTAACGTTGTGGGAACCCTTTCTGTTTCACACGGTTGTTCTCGGTGTGCTAAGGTCTCATTAGCTTGTTAGCTTTGTAGCAGCTATGGCTACTTCTCTTCCGTCTAGCGCTCTTTCTCCCTCTGTGGCTCATCTCTCCTGTTCCTATGATAATGGTAAGTGTAATAATTGTAGCGTTTTCGTAGCTTTGGAGGTGAGGGTTTCAGAGTTAGAGGCCCGGCTCTGCGCTGTTGAGAATCCAGTAAATAGTTGAGGCCCGTTAGCCAGCGCGGAGCCAACAAGGATAGAATCGCCTAGCGGTCCTCCAACAGAACCCATGCAGCTATTATCTTATGCTGCATTCACATTGCACAGTTTGTTTGTGTCAGGCAATGTACCCAACGCATGAAGATTGACGTATGTACTTTGAGGGTTCCAACGCTTGCTTCTGAGCAAAAAAGTGTGTGGGCGTGGCTTCTGAACTATGGCGGATCGTATCAAGAGAGTGACATGGCTTTATTTGCTAGATAAAGCTAGACAACGTCAACATCGGGTGCATCAGCACCCATTCTTCAAATGCAGTCTGAGTTTGGAGAGTTTAACCATTTGCTCCAGGAGCTATTATGGATGAGACATTGTACTGACATACGGCATTGAGTATGATGAACTAATAGTCCTCCCACATAGCCCACTCCTATCTGACAATTTATTTTGATAACCTTTGTAATTACTTATCTAAACGTTCCAAAATCTGAATTTTTTTTTATTACATTAGAATTTTATCAGACAGTGCTGTAACAGGTTTTAAAGAATCTGTTCCATTCTTGCTTCCCTATGCATCTCAGAATACCACAGTGGACCGCAGTAATTCCAACACTAATCCTTCAGAAATTGATGGTCTGGTTCAAAGTATTATTTCCTCAATGCGTTTGGCGCTATACAGTGTAGCCTCCTCGAAAAAGAAGGTGATCAACCATAGGAGGTTGGCTCCCTGGTGCATTGCAGAGTTGTGTACTTTAAAGCAGAATGCTAGGAAACTGGGGAGAAAAGGGCGCTCTACACACTTAAATGATTCCTTTCTAATCTGAAGAAATAGTCTACCCTTTACTAAAACGCCCTTTGACAAGCTAGAACAGCATATTTCTCCTTTTTAAAAGAGGTAAATAAAAAATATCCTAGGTTTCTTTTTGATACAGTTGCCAAACTTACACAGAGTCATAGCTCTGTTGTGCCAACTATTCCCCCTTCTCTCAGTAGTGATGACTTTATTGGATACTTCATGAGTAAAATAAATTCTATAAAAAATAAAATCATAGGCATTCTCCCAAACATGATTAACTCTCATTCAGTAAATGAGGCAGTATCAGAGAGAACTGTAGAACCATGTCTATGTCTGTACCGTTTTAATAATGTTGAACTTTCGTAATACTAAATTAATCTAAATCCTCAACTTGTATGTTAGACCCAATACCAACCAAATTTTTAAAGGAAGTGTTCCCTCTGGTTACTGGCCCTATTCTATACATGATGGATGTATCTTTAATAAATGGATATGTGTCACAGGAATTTAAGGTTGCTGTAATTAAAACTTTACTTACGAAACTCTCCCTGGATCAAGATGATTTAGCTAACTACAGACCGATATCTAACCTTCCTTTCTTATCCAAAATTCTTGAGAAAATGGTTGCTAATCAAGTATGTGAGCATCTAAACAGCAACAACCTGTTTGAAGAATTTCAGTCAGGTTTTAGACCTCATCATAGCACTGAAACAGCACTGGTGAAAGTTACTAACGATATTGTATTGGCATCAGATTATGGATTTGTGACTTTTCTTGTCTTGTTAGATCTCAGTGCTGCTTTTGACACAGTCGATCATAATATTCTCTTAGAAAGGCTTGAACATGTTGTAGGGATCAAGGGAACAGCACTAGGCTGGTTTAAATCATAACCGTCTGACAGATTCCAGTTTGTTCATGTCAATGATAAATATTCTTCACACTCAAGGGTTACTTGTGGAGTGCCGCATGGTTCTGTGCTTGGACCGATTCTCTTTACTATGTAGATGCTTCCAACTGGTAAAATAATTAGACTCCATAGAATGAATTTCCACAGTTATGCTGATGATACACAGTTATATTTATCCATAAACCCTGATGAACCCAATCAGTTAGTGAGATTACAAGCATGTCTTTAAGACATAAAAACCTGGAAGACTCTGAATTTTCTTCTTTTAAATTCAGACAAGACAGAAGTTGTTGTCTTTGGACCAGAACCTTTAAAAAGGAAACAGCTAAATCACTTCATCTGGATGGCATTAATTTGGCCTCTGGTAATATTGTACAGAGCCTCTGTGTAATTTTTGACCAAGACATGACATTTAAATCCCATATTAAACAGGTTTCTAAGATTCCTTTCTTTCACCTGGGAATATTGCTAAATTTAGAAACATTCTGTCTAGGAGTGATGCAGAGAAACTAGTCCATGCATTTGTTACTTCAAAGATGGACTATTGTAAGTCTTTAATATCAGGAAGTCCACAAAATTCAATTATAAGCCTTCAGTTGATCCAAAATGCTGCAGCAAGAGTTCTGATGAACATTAAAAAGAGAGATCACATTTCTCCTGTTTTTTGCTTCTCTCCATTGGCTCCCTGTTAAATCCAGAGTAGAGATTACGATCCTCCTCCTTACTTATAAAGCCCTTAATAATCAAGTTCCATCAAACATCAGAGATCTGAATGGTCCGTATGCTCCTAACAGAGCACTTTGTACTCAGAATCCAGGTCTGCTGGTAGTTCCTGGGACTTCTAAAAGTAGAATGGGTATTTTAGGTACCAGGCTCCTCTCCTGCGGAACCAGCTCCCAGGTTTAGTCTATTTCCAAGACTATGCTTAAAACCTTCCTTTTTGATAAAGCTTATAGTCAGAGTGGCTTGGGTTATCCTGAGCTACTTTGTAGTTGCTGTTATGGAAAAATATTTTTATTCATATTTCTTTATGAAAAGTGGGGAGATTATAAAATGCTTGATTCTTGTGTGATCTTTTTTTCATAGCATACTTTTACGTGATTATGACTGATGTTGGAGTTTTATTATGTTATTAAGTTTTTATTTTGTTTTTGTTTTGTTGTGATGGATTTTTATTATTATTATTGTTGATTACTACTGATCTGTGTTTTTTTGTGTAACCTCTTTAAGGGTCAATGTGTGGTTCACACTGTGGATGCAAGCCTGACTTAAAGGGAAGAATACATGTTTCAACTTGTGCTAAAAAAAATTGCTTTTTTATGGTGTACTTGACTGATACTGCCTAACATTGTGCCCTATCTCTGTATTGCAGTTCTTTTTAGGCATCCTGCCTGATGAGGAGCCATACAGAAGTGCCAACTAGGGGGCAAAGGGGCCGCCGCCTTCTTTTGTCCCACACAGTTGTGAGAGATGCAATGACACAACTATAGGCCCCGAGGTTGTTTATCTTACGCCCGTGGGTTTTTGAATGTGGCTCTCTATCGGATCAGATAACGTCATTAAGAAGGATGTATTGATTAGACCAGAAGATTTACTGTGACTTGTAATGCAAAAGTTCGTTGGTTCTAGATTTATTATCGGGGCTTTTTTTCTGCTGCCTGCCTTCCCAATAGTGGTAGTTTCTAATTGTGTCATTCTTAAATATGAGTTTTTTTGTTTTTTTGTTTATCACTGTGTTATAATAAAAAAGGGGGGACTGTTATGGAAAAAATTATATTGAGAAGTTTATATTGAGAAATGTATATTACGAAGTCTTATTATCTTTTCTGAGTATTCTGACATACTGAGAGAACTGTGTACCATTTCTTCATTATCTACTGATGTCTGATTGTGTGACACTGTATAATATTAGGTTAGGTCAAATTAACTGATATTACAATTCCTACGTCTAGTGTTGCCATGGAAACAACCCTCGGAGCACTGGATGTCCTTAGATTGAGTGTATCCTATCAGACGAAGGTGCCTGGGAGTCTGGAAACTTCACCATGGAGAAATGTTTACTGATAGGGTAGAGACAATAGCAAGGTTGTCTGAATCTATAAAGTAGTCAGTCAGTTGGTGGAAGGCAGGATTCAGCTGTTGCGAACACTCTGTAACCTGTTCTTCCTTGTTTGTGCAAACAAGTTCAAATTAAACCTTCTACAGCTGCTATAGGTTTAGACTGTTGGAGGACAGACTGACCACTTTTCTTCTCTCTTCTACTTTTCTCTACTACTACTCCTCTCCAGTTATATTTTTTCTGCTGTTAACTCGATTGTTGACCCAGTTTTCTCTGAGTATTTTTCTCCCCATAGAAGCTCCACACGATCTGGTACCCTGCTCAACTATAAAGTCCCCCAGCTCAAAGCGACCGAGCATCCTCCATGCTGTCTTTTCTCTGTCTACTCAGACCCCCAGACGGTCGTGGCAGATGACCACTTGTACTGAGCAAGGTCCAGCTGGAGGTTTTTCCTGTTAAAAGGAAGTTTGTGCTCTCCACTGGCGCTACATGCTTGCTCAGTATGAGGGATTTCTGAGGAATTGCTGTGGTTGGAGTCTGCATGATCCGGCACAACCTCACGTCGATGACTCATTGCAGTCTGCTGGTATTCCTTACATTGGAAACTTTTAACTGATTGGAATGTTTGTATAATTGTATTATAAAGACTTTTGTTGTAAATGGCCTTGAGATGACATTTGTTGTGAATTGGCGCTATATAAATAAAAGTTAATTGAATTGAATAAAAATAAAAGAATTAAGATTTTTTTTAATTCTTTATTTTTCAATTTGAACATTTACATTGATGGTACCCATCACATGTGCCAGCATATGCCCAATCTTTTTAGTGCTCTTTCATTTAAAGAAAATTACCCATCAATAATAATAAAAAAACAGTTACAAAAAGAAAAAAAACAATGAAACTAAAGACAAATAAAACCAAAGTAAAGCATACGCTGTTTAAGAACCATAGGGAGTGACCATTAAAGGAAAAATAAGCAGAGCTTATTTGTTAATATTTACCATACTTTTAGGGTAAATTGGGCTTTTTAATTGTAATATATGTAATCAACTTATTCCAGCATCCTCGGAGTCGTTCTTGTGTCTAATTTATTATTTCTGTTATTTCCTCCCTTTTGTAAATATCTAGTACTATTTCCCACCAGTCTGCAAGAGGATCCATTTTTTGGTTACTGCCTTTTTTCTTGCAACCACTAGAACACCAAATAACCATTTATAATTTTTTCCCCGTTGTTGGGGTGCACACCCGAAATAAACAGTTTTCATTCTGAACGAGAGTCTACATTTAAAGATATCCTGCAGGGGACCATGAATTGCTCTCCAGTATTGTTGTATGTGCAGGCAGTCCTGAAAGATATGGAAGTGATTGGCTCGTTGGTTCCCGCACTTTCGCCAGCAGGTAGGAGGGGTTCCGTCCATGTGTGACTTTCGAGCAGGTGTGACGAATCATCTGATGATTTCCATCCACATTCTCTCCATCTCTGTGAATTTTTGCATGTCCAGTGTAGTTTCCATGTAGCAGCCCATTCTTCTTGGGAGATGCTGATCCCTCCTTCTTTTTCCCACAAAACTTTTACCTGGTTTGTTGAGTGTGGATTATGATTCATCAATTGTTTATATAACATTAAAATTTGTTTTTTATTTACTTTCCAATCATATGAATTTATAAGTAAATCAATCGGATCCTTATTAACCTCTAATATCGGATCTATTTTTGTGTTTATATAATTACCCTGCTTCTCAAGCTCGTATTTATGTTTGAGTTTGTCAAAACTAATAACTTTACTATTCTCAATCAATTTACTTACGGTTGTTATTCCTTTAAGAGTCCATATTTTAAATCATGTGTCCATCTTATTTGGTAAACAATTTGAGTCATAAGCATACCATTTAAACATTGTAATATCTTTTGTTAGGTTGTAGTCCCTAATAACATTTTTCCAAATGGAAGAGTACACCGAACCCATGGGTTGTCTGTTATATCAATGTATCTATGGATATTGTTATCTGCCAAAGTAGCTTGTATTGGGATAGCAAAGACGTTCTCCTCTATACTTTTCCATTGGGAATTAACTAATATATCACACCAGTTTAGCAGAGTCTTCATCTGTGCCACCCAATAATAATCCCTTAATGAAGGGAGACCCCATCCTCGTTTTTCTTTAGCTAGTTTCAATGTCTTGAAAGAAATTCATGTTTTTTTCCCTGCCCGTATAAAGCTTGACATTGCTTTGTCCAATTCGATAAATTGTGCCTGGTCAATCTGTATCGGTAGCGTCTGAAACAAGTATAATATTCTTGGTAAAATATTCATTTTGATTGTTTCAATCCGAGAGGCTAGAGTAAGACAGCGGATTAAATTACATTTTTTAGGTCTTCATGTATCTTTTCATTTAATTGGATATACACTCAACAAAAATATAAACGCAACACCTTTGTTTCTGCTCCCATTTTTCATTAGATGGACTTAAAGATCTAAAATTCATTCCTGATACACAATATTACCATTTCTCTCAAACATTGTTCACAAATCAGTCTAAATGTGTGATAGTGAGCACTTCTGCTTTGCTGAGATAATCCATCCCACCTCACAGGTGTGCCACATCAAAGATGCTGATCTGACATCAGGATTAGTGTACAGGTGTACCTTATACTGCCCACAATAAAAGGCCACCCTGGAATGTGCAGTTTTGTCTCACAGCAAAATGCCACAGATGCCACAAGCATTGGGGGAGCGTGCAATTGGCATGCTGACAGCAGGAATGTCAACCAGATCTGTTGCTCGTGCATTGAATGTTCATTTCTCCATCACAAGCCGTCTCCAAAGGCGTTTCAGAGAATACTGCAGTACATCCAACCAGCCTCACAACCGCAGACCACGTGTAACCACACCAGCCCAGGACCTCCACATCCAGCAGGTTAACCTCCAAGATCGTCTGAGACCAGCCACTCAGATAGCTGCTGAAACAATTGGTTTGCATAACCAAGCAATTTCTGCAAAAACTGTCAGAAACCGTCTCAGGGAAGCTCAACTGCATGCTCGTCGTCCTCATCGGGGTCTTGACCTGACTCCAGCTCGTCGCCGTAACAGACTTGAGTAGGCAAATGCTCACATTTGATAGCGTCTGGCATGTTGGAGAGGTGTTCTCTTCATGGATGAATCTCGGTTTACTGGAGACGTGGATTGACGAATAAGTCCTGCCTGAAGGGACTCATTGATATATTTTTCCATGGCCTCTCTCTCTTTCTTAGAGAGACTGAATGATCTGCCTGCTGTGAGCGGAGAAGCAGGGATTAAGTCAATAGCGCAGTCGTAGGGTCGATGAGGCAGAAGTGAGAGTGGTTTATTCTTACTGACAACCGGTAGAAGATCATGCAGGGTATTCGCAGGGGTTTTAAAAAGTATTAAAAAGTGATAAATCAAAATTGTCAAATTTAAGGCCATTAAAGTATTAAATGAGGTCTCAGAGGTATTTTTTTTTTCCTAATAAGGTATTTTTTTTTCAGACTATCAGGTGTCCTATTTTGATTGAAATTATATCTGCGTTCGCGTTAGTTCCTTTAAATCTGGGCTTTAGCATATCTGGTCACATGATCAAAGATCTTTTGTCTCCGTCTCAACTTACATTTGATGCTGACGTCATATTCAGTGGTCGTTCGGCTTCATCTTAGAACACTGCTCGCTCAACAGAAGTGGCTGGCTTACGTTTTATTTTAGAATTGCTTCAAGGCATATTTTCAACAACTGGACAACCATTGTCGTCTTCATGGACAAATGCAAGTTTTCTGGTACCTGGGTGAATGAACCAGCGTTTAAGGACTGGCTCAGGCCTGTAGTAGGGAATAATAGGCAGGCTTATTGTGCGGTTTGTAAAAAAAACATCAATGTCAACTGGATGGGAGCTAACGCACTTCGGCCGCATATGCAATCACTAAACATAAAAATGGAATGCGTACTCGGAGAGAGCAGTTAATTTTACCAATCTCAGCTGTCTGTGCGGCTGCACCTCCACCACCACCGCCGCAAGTTCACGTCCAAGACTGTTGGAACCGTTTCTTTTTGAGTAAAAAGAAAATGAGTTTTGACTCACTGGCGAGGACGAACACCGGACGTGGAGAGAGAGGTAAGAGATCCAGTAAATGCAGGATTCCTGGAGCTGTATTAGATGTTGATGGAGTTACTCCTCCTAGGGTAGCTGAGAGATATGAGGGAGGCTTGGAGCCGACGGAGCTGAAGCAGTAGGACTGGTGGTACAGAGGAGTTTGTAGGAGCGGCCACACCCCAAGGAGATGGACGTCCAGGACAGAGACCAACGTGAGAATGCAGAGAGAAAACCGGAGAATTAATGAGGAATCCCCGAACTGCAGGTGAAGCACGGAAAGAATTGCTACGAGGAACACAGGAGAGAATAGGGTAAGTCCACGGGTAGGAACAGAGCATACCTCCAGTTAATGTGGTCAGGTTTACCACTCTGAGAAACGGAATCATCTGACGTCCGCCTGGTGGATCCTTTCCCACTAAATACTGTTGTGGTGATTGCAGTAATTGGTTCCACCAGTTGCTGTTTCAGCCTCCAGCACCTGTAGAGCCCTCCATATTGCTCCATTAACGAAATAAGTTTGGGAAGTGAATCCGTTGAATATTCTAAATAAACCAAAATATCGTCTGCATAGCAGGCTAATTTTGTGCTCCTTTTGCCCGATAATTATTCCCTTAATGTTTAAATTTTGTCATATGGCTTGGGCAAGTGGGTCTAAATACAAGGCAAATAAAAAGGGGGACAAGGGACATCCCTGCTGTGTGCCCCGTTCCAAAATAAAACTATCCGATAGACAGCCATTCATTTTAACTCTTGCTGTTGGGTTGGTATAGAGGGCCTTAATAATTCAGTTGTCCTCCTCCTCCAGTCCGAATTTAAATAATACTCTGTAGAGGAAATCCCAGTTAAAGGAGATATATCATGCTTTTAAATCCTTCCTTTTCACATGTAAATCATTCACTTGTGGTCTATGTAAAGTAGAACCACAGTGGTTTGGTCTGAATTCCATGTTATTGTAGCCCCACAGACCCTCCTTATACCGTTCTGAGGAGCATCTTTAGAGCAACTCATCATGCGGTCCCTTTAAATGTAAGCGAAACATTTCATTCCCCGCCCCCTCCCGGTTACTGAGCGTTCCGCTCCGTACCATTCGGACATTTTTGTAGTCTGATAGCAGCGATTCGATTACTACCGGCAGATAAACTTTTTATTGCGAAGCGATCGTCGCTAAATTCCTGTACATCATGTGTAACCCAAGACAAAAACAGGCAAAAAAAGCCCAATCTTTTTATTCAAAGCATGCAGTACAGTTATATCCTCAGCTAAAAGCTAGCACATATCGCTAACGGGAGCAGAATGTACAATGCTACAACTATCAAAACAATCGCCCGTACAACATATCAACACACAACATTCATGTCTAAAATAAAGTTTACTGTCATTTTAGTGTTATTTGAAACTTACCGCTTTGCTTTGTCCGTCGTTTCCATGGAGAGAAGGAACTGACCCTCAATCAGACAAAGTCTTTCGGCAATTCCCTCCTGATACAGACCGAGGTTGCTGAAGCACTCGTCCTCGAAGTGCTTCGCGCAAACGAGGAGAACTTTCCCCACGGATGGCGGTATATTTCCACTAAAAATAAAATTTAACCAGGCACTTCTCAGAGGCTCTGATGCTGGGGGTCGATGTAGGGATTTGTGTGGGTTAATACACCCAATAACTGAACATTTTGACTTGCTTTCTTGTAACTTTGACATGACTGAGCTTGGACTACAAAATCGCTGTGGGGGAGACAAAATGGCAGCTTCACAAAATTGGTTACCCGGAAGTTCAGGCAGTTCAACAACAAATGCTGTGACGTAATAGACAAAAAAACGTAATAGCAACAGAGAAAACTAAACAGACTGAAAAATATGACCAAAAAAGAATGTAAAGATATAAACACAGCACCAGAAGAGAATAAATGTAAGTTGTCTGCACTCCTAAACACCCCAAATACACAGTTACATGCATTTAAGGGCTAAAAAACAGAATTTTCCATGTTATGTCTCCTTTAACTGAGTCAAATGCTTTTTCTGCGTCGTCACTAATTAATATTCCTCCCGTTTTATTCTTATGTATATGGTTTACAACATGGAGGGTTCCGCGGATATTATCCTGTGTCTGCCAATTTCTAATAAAGCCTGTTTGGTCATAGTGTATTATTTTTGGTAGGAGTTCCTCCATCCTCTTTGCCATTATTGAGGTGAACACTTTATAATCAATGTTAAGTACTGATATCGGTTTGTATGATCCACATTCGGTTCTGTATTTGCCTTCTTTAGGTATTGCTGTGGTAATTGCTTCTTTACATCTTGGGGGTTTCTGAGCATTTTTTAAGACCCAATTGAATGTGGAAAGAAGTAGGAAGCAACTCAGGCTTTAGCATCTTATACCATTCGGATATATAGCCGTCCTAGCCAGGGGACTTATTCGACTTCAGGCGACTTATTGTTTTTTTGAGTTCAATTTCTGTTATATCTGCCATAATTTTTCTAGTCTGGTCTTCTGTGAGCTTAGGCAGGTCCAATAAATTTAGCCAACTATCAGTATCTGGTTTGCTACCCCCATTGACTTTAGAGTATAAAGTTCTATAGAATGACTCAAATGCTTTGTGGACCTCTTGTAGTTTATTCTTCATCTTCTTTGTATCTGGATCCTTAATTATAGTTACTGTGTTTTACGGGTTTTTTTTCTCATTTTCTACGCTAGAATTTTCATTTATTTTGAAAGAATTAAGAATTTTTAACCATCTTAAAAGATTGAAGGCAGATGTTGTCTTACTACAGGACACTATCTTAAATCACCTGAGTATAATATATTTTCTTCATGCTTTAACTCTAGACAACGGGGAGTAGCAATATTAATAGATAAAAATACAAATCTTAAATTAATAGACGCAGTTGCAGATCCAGACGGCAGATTTATAATATTAAAAACATTTATACATAACCAAAGATTATGTATAGTTAGTTTATATGGTCCAAACGTTGATGATCCCTCATTCTTTCATACCTTTTTCTCAGTTTTGTCTAATCGCATGAATTGCTCACTTCCTCTTGTGGGAGACCTAAACTTTGGTTTAAATGAAGAAATAGGCATGCTTAGTACAGCAGTGACTCAGCGCACCTGGCAATCAATAAATATAGTTAAACAGTACATGAGTGATAGTGAACTTTGTGATGCATGGCAATCTCTTCATCCCAACGACAGAAAATACGATATTTTTCAAATGTTCACCATTCTTATTCTAGATTGACTATCTCTTAGTCAGCAACTCACTCTTGAATGACATATCAGACACTGAGATACATCCTATAGTTATCAGTGATCACGCTCCTGTTTCTTTAAATCTGGTAAATGGAGAGGAGGCCTACAATAAAAAAATTGGAAATTTAATACATCATTACTTAAGGATAATTAATTTGTTAAATATATTATCAAAAAAGAATGAGCCTCATACGTGGAACTTAATGACCGCCCTGGTATGTCACCATCCACTCTCTGTTAGGCAGAGAAAGCGGTGATTAGAGGTCAAATAATCTAATTCTCATCAAATAAAAAGAAAATAGAATTAGAAGAAAATAGAATATGAAGAAACTATCAAATCGTTTGAACCTTCCCTGGATGAGAGTTTGGGCAAAATACATGGAGAAAAATTAGAATTAAATGAAATAATTAATGAACAGACCCAGTTCTTAATTCAAAGACTTCGATTAGAAAACTTTGAACATAGTAATACATCTCGTAGCTTCTTAGCTAACCGACTTAAAATAATAAAGATAAAACAATTATATCTGCAATCAAAGACCAAATTGGGAATGTAGTATATGATCCTGAAAGAATAAACTACACTTTCAAAGAATTTTATGATACTTTATACTCACCGGACATAAACCCATCATATAAAAAAATCTAACAATTTTTTGAGAAAATAACTCTTCCTAAATTATCGGTCAATCTAGCAATGGCCCTGGATTCACCACTAACATTGGCTGAACTCCAGAAGGCCCTCCATCATCAAGCACAATAGCAACTCAAACCACAAGGCCACCACAACAATCAGAACTTAAATGCTCCTCTTTGGTTATTTAAACCAAAAGAAAAAAAGCAAAACATTTATTTACAGGTTATGTCAAAATAAACATTACATATAGTTATAGCAGTGTATTCTACTGTAGTACATGGACATTTTGGAATTAAAGATTTAAAAAAAACAAGTGACCTTTACTGGGTTAGAGAACGGGTATAAAATGGCCGATTCACTGACAGCTGAAAGCAAGCACTAGCGGCTCTGAAGCCCCACCCCTCATGCACATGCACAATGTGAAATGAGTATCAGCTGAATGAAGCTGAAAAGCAGCAGCAGTGAGAAAAAATTGACATTGAAAAAAATTATTGGCATTGAAAAAAAAGATCAAATTGTGAAAATCTGATTGAGTTAATTGTTTACTTTGAGTTTTATTGACGTTTTTTTTTTACTTTCAAAATTTTATTTCAGTTTCAATAGAGAAATTTTCACTACATTTATTTCAGATTTAAAATTAAGATTTTCTGTTACAATTATATCTTTCAATACCACATTTTATTTTCAGTGCCAATATTTATTTTCAGTTTCAAATGAAGCTGGTATCGTCCTGATCCCATATACATGTATATGTTCCATCCAGCCAGAAGCTCCCTGCCAGATTATCTTGAACCTTGAGTTGTGGATGTCTAGCATTTGTTCCTGCCTAACCTTATCCTGATTAGAACTCTTGCTAAAGACCCATGCCTGCTTCTTGATCCTGCATAGGAACACAGATTGGATACCTCTGTCTTCCCTTGGATTTTGCTGACCTGGATCTATCTGGACTGTGTGCAGTTGGATTTTCAGTTTGATCCTCAACTCTAACCTTCTGAAACAGAATCAGGAGGAGCTTGAAATCCTTTCTGTTGAGGGAAGACCTTGGATCCTTGTTAAGAACTTTTGCTGTCTACTTCTCTAAAGATACTGTGTCTGGTTGAATTATCCTGCCTTCTAAGGATCATGATTGGGCAATCCCACGTAGATTAGGTACTGGTTCTCAAATATCAGCATTAAGAAAATTGTCAAGTTAGGCTTAGGTAATAGTTCTTGAATGTTTGGATTAGTAATAAATCAACCAGGCTAGCCAATCAGAGATGGTAAAGGCAGGACCTTGCCCTTAAATGGGGACAATTCCAATATTTGCTACCTGGTCATGTCATATATCTCCGTTTACAGCACAGAGTTCTGGGTAAGGTACTGCAGACCTTACCAGACAGAAGAGGATTTGTGCGACAAGTTCGAATTAAGACCATAACCAGCTGCTTGGATCGTCCGATCACAAAGACTGTTCTGTTGCTGGAGGCTGAAAACCAAAAGGGTTAGCTTCATAGTGAAGTGAAAATCTCATGGGTTTATAAACTTATAGCCTTTTTTTTGGACAACTATGGGTGAATGCTAATGGGCCTCTGAAGAATTAAAGAAGAAGAATCGAGGAGATGGACTTAATGGATTTGTATTGTTTGTACTGATTATGGCGTTTTTGTGTTTGAACTGTAATTATTTGTCATACAACCAAATAATTAGGGGCTGGTGTGTAGCCGCCATAACATAATTTAATTGATTTAAATTGATCATTCCGTTTTGTTACGTCATCTGGAAACTCTTTATTAAGCGCACCTGTCACCTGCTCACCTGTTTTTTTTTTTGTTTTGGTTCAAAGAGTGGGTGGACAGGCTCCCGATTTTATTATGTTGACCGCTTACTCAAGTTTGCAATATAACCTAAGTTTGTTCACGCAATTTAAGTTCGCTCATGCTTATGTTTCACGTCAGATTTATTTGTCTTAAATTGCACTTTTGGCCGTGCAATAAAGGAGCTCAACAGTCAGACGGACTTTTCATTCGTTTGTTCGGTTAAGCGCTTTCTCTCTGAAGGGTATGATTGGCAGGTGCTGCACCAGGTTTTTTCCATCAGCCTCATCACTGCTTTTGCTTAAAAGGGGAGCTCAATAATTCTTCACTTTGCTCAGTCCTGAAAGACATCTACCATACCCACCTCTGGTGTCGATCCACTGGGATCCTCCATGGTCAGCCTCCTTGCGGCTTCCTCCTGGAAAACACAAACCAAACTCATAGTCAAACCGTCCTCCACAGCCACCTGCCTGTTCATCCTCCATTGCTCCAACATGTAGAGAAAAGACATCAGATCAGAATCACCAACTTACCAACCTTCAAAGAAAAGACCCTGGGTCAGAACCATATCCTGCCACCCATCCCCAGCCAAAGTCAGTACACACAGTCTCCTGCTATAAGATTCTGTCTTGAGAAAATTATTCCGAAAATCTGTCTAACCATTTACCTGTTCTCCCCCAGTCCAGTACCTCCAACCGAGTTCCTGCCAGTTCTACCTGTTCCCATCTACATCTTCCTGCTAAACATATTTATTTTTTTAACTGATTGCTCATTGTCTGAAGATGTTGCCTGAATTTCGAGTCATCCAAACCAAACATGACAGAACCATCTGGTAAACTAGACTCTACGACACAACTCCAAACAGCGCTCACTCAGCAGGATACCCTCCTAGGCTTGCAAGGATCCATCCTTCAGGACATTTATCACCAACAAACTACTATAACCACAAATCTTAGTCACCTTACCAACAAATAAATGAAGGCTTTGAAGGCTTAATTTTACATTCATTTTCTTTTATACATTTTTTTATGTTTTCTGTTAGTGATTCTCTGTTTTAATCTTCCATGTATTTGGTTTCCTTACTGATGAATCATATAAAGGACCTTGAATTGCCCTGTGTTGAAAGTGTGCTATATAAATAAAATTCTCTTGCCTTGCTTACAAACAACTCCTGTCTTCTCATGTTCGCCCACTTCCGCTTCTGCATCATCAGCCTTTGTAGAAGTGACGTTGCCCACCCCTGAATATTTCTCAGGTGAGCTGAGCAAATATAAAAAAAAATTTACTTCAGGATTCATTAGTCTTCAATTGTCACACACATCCCATTTAGAAAAAAAAACCAAGTAAAATCTCCTACATCTTTGGTTGCTTCGAGATTGACCCCTTAGATGGGCACAAGCATTTGTTGAAGAAAGTTTCACTAAAATAACTCAGTTTCGTGAGTTTTTGGAGCTATTTAAACATAGTTCTGCTCCTGTTGCAACTCAGGAGGAGTCCGCCAGAAAACTCTGGATTATAAGTAACCAATTAGTTTCTGATTTCGCTGTTGGTTTCTGAACTATTGTTGCTGAGTCTGGATGGAACACTCTGGCCTTTAAAGTCGCTTTCTACCATGCTTTAAATGATAAAATTAAGGATGAGTTAGCTAGACGAGACGAAACCGAATCTTTAAATCAGCTCATGAATTTCATGAGAATTCACAAGAAATATACAAAACCCTCTTCCATAATCACTCCTTTCAAGTCAGATTCTAAACCCATTATAAAAGAACCAGATTATCATGACCTCAAAACCGTTTTCAACAAGGATTTAGCCCTTTCATTGCCACCTCATCACTCATACGATTACTCCATCGACCTCCTGCCCGGTCAAGCCATTTATTTAGTCTCTCTGGAAAACAGAGAGTGGCTATGGTGTTTATGTTAATGGTTTTATAAAAACCTGAATCATTCGCCCATCCTCGTGTCTTTTAGGGGCTGGTTTCACTAAGGTCATGCATTGACTATGCAGGATTAAATCAGATCAGAGTAAAATATAAATATTCCCTAGCACTCATCTTCTAGGCATTTGAACCAGTTTCCAAGGCTTCCATCTTCTCCAATCTGGATCTAAGAAATTCTTACCAACTGATCAAAATCCAGGCAGGGGATGAGTGGAAGACTGCATTTAAGACTTATATTGCACATTGAAAATATTTAGTTATGACCTTTGGACTCATTAATGCTCCTGCTGTTTTTCAGAACCTGATGAACGATGTTCTCAGAGACTTCCTTCACAAATTTGTCTTTGTCTATCTCCAACAGCCTTGAAGAACACAAGTCGTAAGCCCGCCAGTTCTTCAATGGCTGTTGGGGAAACGACTCTATGTCAAAGCAGAAAAATGTGAGTTCCATGTCCCATACATTACCTTTCTAGGATACATCCAAGTCCATCCTTTATTCCACGTCTCTCATATAAAACAAAAAGAATAAAAAACCCTCTATCCACCGAGGTCATTGACGGGGATGGCCTATGGCTATGGCCCCGAGAAACATTGGTGGGTTCCTCGCTCCTTAATTTCGGATTCTTCTCTCTCTTTGGGACTTTGAAGCTTACTCTTTCTTGGAACGTCCATCCAGGGGGCGTCCGTTTAGGGGTAGGTACTGGTAGGATTCTGTGGCTGTTTTTACTTTACCTCTCCCTGCGGTGTGTGATTGGCATGTGCTGTACCAGGTTTTTCCATTAGCCTCATCACTGCTCCTGCTCAAAAGAGGAGTGACCTCCATGAGGCTGACACCGGATGGTTGTCTCTCCTTAAGCGTGATACACACCTCTGGAGTTGCGCCACTGGTTTCCTCCATGGTCAGCCTCCTCGCCATTCCCTCCTGGAAGACACAAACCGAACTCACCTTCAAACCATCCTTCGAAAAAAACCTGCCTGTCCACCCTCCACCGCTCCAACTTGCTGAGAAGAGAAACCAGATCAGAATCGCCAACTTACCAACCTGCAAAGAAAAGACACTGGGTCAGAACCACGTCCTGCCAACCATCCTTAGCCAAATTCAGTACACAGTCTCTTGCGTACCTCCTCCAAGGATTCACCCGGCTGTTATCCAAGCAAGGTTAACCTCCTGCTACATGATTCTGTGTAAAGAAAATTATTCCGAAAACCTAACCATTTACCTGTTCCTCTCCAGTCCAGTACCTCCAACCGAGTTCCTGACACAGTTCTACCTGTTCCCATCTACATCTTCCTGCAAAAAATATTTTTCTTAAAACTGATTGCTCACTGTCTGAAGATGTTGCCTGAATTTAGAGTCATACAAACCAAACACGACAGAACCATCTGGCAAACTAGACTCTACGACACAACTCCAAACAGCGCTCACTCAGCAGGATACCCTCCTAGGCTGACAGGGATCTATCCTTCAGGACATTTATCACCAACAAACTATTATAACCACAAATCTTAGTCATCTTACCAAACAACTAAGGGATAAATGACGGCTTTGAAGGCTTAATTTTACATAAATTTGCTTTTATACATTTTTGTTTATGCTTTCTATTAGTGATTCTCTTTTTTAATCTTTCATGTATTTGGTTTCTTTAAAATTATTCAAAAAACCTGTCTAACCATTTATGTGTTCCTCTCCAGTCCAGTACCTCTAACTGAGTTCCTGGTGCAACTCTCGCTTTTCCCATCTCAATCATCCTGCTAACAATAAACATTTTTTAAACTGATTCATCACTGTCTGAAGTTGTTACCTGAACTTAGAGTCATGTAGAAATTGGGTGGAAGTAGTGGGGCAGGACTTACACATACATACATACATACATACATACATACATACATACATACATACATACATACATACATACATACATACATACATACATGATGTGTATTTTATATATGTATATATTTGTTGATTGTAGGAACTGCTGCAAGATTTTGGCTTTTAGGATTTTAGGCTGATTTACACAAAGCCTGGGTCTTAGAGGAGGATCAATCCTGGATTTAAAGCAAACTTAAAATACCGTGCATGATCAAGTTATGTGAATGAAATCCATGTAACAGATTCAGCACAGAGCTAATAAATGAATCATCATCATAGTGTGGAGCATAAATATTAACTAATATCCCTGAAGTGATAAAGATCATTGCCATTACAATAATAGATAGCCCATTTGAGTTAGCTACAATGACCATGGCTCAGGGTGTTGGGAGTTTGTCATGTAACCAGAGGGTTGCCAGTCCAATCCCCAGCTCTGTCTCGGTTGTTGTGTCCTTGGGCAAGACACTTCACCTACCGCCTTATAGTGTTGGCCAGAGGAAATTATGTCGCGATATGGTGGAGCAGCTCCAGAGCAGCTGTGGCTTGCAACTGTAGCTTGCCTCCACTATTGTGTGAATGTGAGAGTGGATGAATAGTGAAATTGTGAAGAGCTTTGTAGGTCTCAGAAAGCACTATATAAATACAATTCGTTGTTATTATTATTATAAAACATCTGCTAATGTGAAGGTAATAGATTTCTTTATGACAATTGCAACTCCATGTGATTTTGCATTGAAAGTTTAAGGTTAAACATGGTTTCCTGCAAAAACACCACATCCGCTCTTAGATTTATGCCAATTCCATTTAGACCTTAACAGTTCCAGCTGATAAAATGAACCTCAGTCTTATCACTAATCTTTTTTGTCTGTGTCATATTAACAAATACATTTTTTTACATAAGGCATGGATATTGATTGAAAAATTGATCCACCACAAATTTGTTATTATTGCCCCCATCTGCTCCTTCTCTTATGCCCACCAGTTTGAGATTCTGAATTCTGCTTCTTTTCTTCAAATATAAAAATCTGTCCATGAGTTTTTTTCTGATCCTTATCTCTCTCTCTCTCTCTATATATATATATATATATATATATATATATATATATATATATATGCTGAAGCAGCTGGACCTGCTATCTCCTTCTATCTCCCGACAGACGGAAGTAGCACTGAAAGCGAACCTCATACATAAGCAGCTCCTGGAGAAAATGGTTAAACTCCCCAAACTCAGAAAGCTTCTTAAGATTGGGCGCTGATGCACCTAATATCAACGTTGTCTAGCTTTATCTAGCAAATAAAGCCGAGCCACTTTCTTGTTACGATCAACCATAGTTCAGAACGTGCAGTAACAGAGGAAGCCCCGCCCATGCGTTGTTTTTTCCTCAGAAGCAGGCTATGGAAGCCAAAAAGTACATACGTCAAACTTCATCCGTTGAATGCGTTGCCTGACACAGACCAACTGGTTGGTGTGAATGCACCATTAGTCTTGCTGAAATCGAAGCGAAATGGAGTGTAAAAAATCGGACTATTACTTGTACTTGCGTGCGCACACCCTTGGGAAGTGATGAGACAGAAGCTCGAATCAACAACAACTAAGTAGTAGTATAAGAAGAACATGGCAGCTAAGAGAAACGTCAGCAGTCGATCAGTGCAGTTTTGGATTGACAAAGAGATGGTACATTGTGATTGTGGAAATCCTGCTTTGACTCCATCTGCTTCACTCTCGCCAGCATCTGTTTACTGCCTGTGTGCTGCTTGAGGCTAAGCGGTAGAATGCTAACACGAAGGGCCACCTTTCGTTGCGGAGTCAAATATACTTCTTTTAATAATTAGATTTTCTCTCCGACTTGTAAACTGGAACTCAACTCTAAACAGTGTATAAGACCTTAATCCAACTACTCACAAAAGCTCGATTTAGATGTGGATGTAAACATACTGGCTGTTAGAACTATATCTTCCACCCCATTCATAAAGCTGTTACTGAATTAGATAGTTCCTTAAGTGACAGACTGGTGTATCCTAAGTGCCGGTAAGGATTTCATCATAGGTCTTTCAATCATAGAATCTGAGTTCATTGTTCTTGGCCCACAGACACAAAGAGAAAGTGTCATCAGTCATCTTGAGTCTCTGTCTTCAACCAAAAAATCAGGTTAGAAATCTAGGGGTAATCATGGACTCAGACCTGAACTTAAACAGCCAAATCAATTCAATAACATCAACGGCTTTTTACCATCTGAAAAACATTGCTAAAATCAGAGGAATAGTGTCGAATAGTTGTCGAATAGTTGTCTCCAGCAGGTTAGACTACAGTAACGGCCTCCTCACTGGCCTCTCTAAACAAACTGTTAGACAGCTGCAGTACATCTAGAATGCTGCTGCTCGAGTCCTCACAAGAACCAGGAAATAAGACCATTTTAGTCCAGTGCTTTGGTATCTGCACTGGCTTCCTGTCGCTCACAGAATAGAATTAAAAACAGCTCTGCTTGTGTACAAGCTTTTTCATGGTTTGGCACCAAAGTACATCTCTAACATGTTAGAGACATATGAACCATCTCGGGCCCTGAGAACTTCAGGGAGGGGTCTCCTGGTGGTTCCCAGAGTCTACAATAAACACGGTGAAGCTGCATTTGAGTTTCAGGCAGCTAAAATCTGGAACAGTCTTCATGAGGATGTGAGACAAGCCTCAACTCTAACAATGTTTAAATCCAGGCCGAAAACAGTTATTTTTACCCGTGCATATGACAATTGAAAGTATTTTATCTGCACTCTTGCTTTTTATTGTAACTAATTATTTTTTAAGTTGATTTTTTTTCTGTTTATCTGTTTTCTTAATTTATGCAACTGTGAAGCACTTTAAATTGTCTTGTGTATGAATTGTCCTCTACAAATAGACTCGCCTTGCCTTAAGTCTGAATTTCTGCAGTGCAGGGCAATAAGGGGAATTTCTATTCTATTATAATAGATAAGTTCATCCAAAGCTACAGTTGTAAATGTAAGTTTATTTCTATAGCACATTTCAGCAACAAAATAGTTTAAAGTTAAAAACATAACACAATAAACAAAAAAAAGAATGTAAAAGTGGCAAAAAAAGAAAATATTGAAGTGCTGCAATCCAGAGTATTCGTTCCAGTGATTATTAATCAAAGGCAGCTCTAAACAGATGCATTTTAACCTTGAGCTAATGGAACTAAGTATTTCAGGGGTTTTTCGTGAAGTTTATTCTAGATTAGAAGAGCATAAAATATCAATGCCTGTTCTCCATGTTTGATTCAGTCTCTAGGGATGCAGAGTAAACTGGAACTGGAAGCCCTTAGTGGTTTGGAAGGTTGATATGACTACAACAGATGTTTAATTTATTTAAGTGTGAAGCCATAGATTGATTTATAAACTAATACAATTATTTTAAAGTCTTTTCTGATCTATTGTGAGCCAGTGTAAGGACTTCAGAACATTAGATTAGCAAGGCAACTGCTAGTCCCTAACATATCTGTAGATCTTATTGTCACATACATATTTTCCAAAAATACTTTATTGATCTCAGGGGAAAATTAAGTGTTGTTGTGACTTTTAAGTACCTTCAAATTGTTTATCTAGATTCTGATAGCTGTGGGCAGCAGAAGTCTCAGGCTGAGCTTACTCTGCACTAAAGAGGATACTCAGGGGTGTCCATAAATTTCCTGATTTTAAAAAGAATACTTCTTACATCATCATCTCCAGATCCTAAATTGTCCTCAGAACAGAACCAGCTGTCTTCATCAGCTTATTGCAAAAGTTCATTTATTTCAGTAATTCAAAAGGGTGAAACTAATATATGATATAGACTCATTACATGTAAAGCGAGATATTTCAAGCCTTTATTTGTTATAATTTTAATGAATATGGTGTACATCTTTAGAAAACTGCAAATTCAAAATCTCAGAAGGTTAGAATATTGTGAAAAGGTTAAATATTTTAGACTCAAACTGTCACACTCTAATCATTAATGCAAAACACCTGCAAAGGGTTCCTGAGCCTTTAAATGGTCTCTCAGTCTGGTTCAGTAGGAATCACAATCATGGATAAATCCTAATTTATACTTCTTCGTTTTGGCTGAGAAGGATTGACACAGCTGTCGACGCAAACTGTCTGTCTCTGTGAATGGAGTGTATGCCTGTGAGTGGTCAGTTCAGCAACACCCATAGATCATTTCACCAGAACGCTGCTCTATAGTTGCTCTAATCAGTAGTTAATTCAGCATTTGGGCACTACATGCTTTATATTGAAAAGACAATTGATCTAATCTGGTCTTTTCATGATTTCGAGCACACAGAGATGTAGAGAATTAACAAAAAACGCTGCTGTGTTTACATGCATTTTTAGAGTGTTCTATGATCTGCACTTATAGTAAAACACTTTATATTTTATTAATACTTACTTTATGTCATCCATTGCTCCTTGAGGGGTAAATTATGTCATAAGGCTAAAGACAAAAATTCTAATTAAATAGAAACTACGCTGCAACGGTAGGCAGACCTGCCATGAAAAGTTAGCACCCCTGCTGTCCTGGTCGGTAATTGCTTTGCCATGCAGTAAAATCAACAGAGAATGGAAAGGGAGTACTATGTTACAATCCCCCCAGCTCGCTAGGGAAAAGGGGTTGTGAACATTAACCCACAAACAAATTCTTTTAATTAAAGTATTTATTTATAGGTACCATGGCAACCTGGAAGGTTGTAAAAGAAAGATAAACAAAATCAGGTTTCAACGAAACCTGTAAAACGCTCTCAAAATAATATCTTTACAAAACTACAACAAAAGGAATGAAAACAAAAGACTACTAAGAAAGTTAACTAGTGGTGATAACAACTTAAATGACACCCAGGGCTTACAACAAACTCCACAGTCTTCTACTAAATGTTTTACACAGCTCACAAAACACTAAACAGTCTTAACAGTCCAATAATACAAGTCCTCCAAAACAGTCTATACAGGCTGACACCAAAACCCAGAATGAGGCAAGCTGAGTGGGAAACACACACAGCTGCCCTGAGTTGCAATCACATTCCCTTAAATAGGGCTGATTAACTCTGAGCAGCTGGGGAGGAAGAGGAAGCGACCAATCCGGGGCTGGGGCCGTCACAGTCAGAGGGTGGAGTCAGCCAGCCACCCAATCATGCAGGCGGGATCACACAGCCCAATTACCATGTCCAAAATTCTTGGGCCTTAACACCTCCCCCCTTAAGACAAACCCCTCAAGGGTTTGCACCTAAACAAAAAGACATGGTAAGTACAAAACGTAAACAGAAATATTGGTACTCACATTTTCACAGTACCCATGGTTTCACGATCTGGACAAAGCATCGGCCACGAAGTTGGCTGCACCCCTTTTGTGTCGAATCTCCAAACGAAATTCCTGAACAATCAGAGCCCAGCGCATGAGTCTTTGATTGTGATTGTACATTCGATGGAGGAACACAAGAGGGTTATGATCAGTGTACACAGTGATTGGCATGGGGCCAGACCCAAGGTACACCTCAAAGTGCTGGAGTGCAAGTAATAGAGCCAGTGTCTCTTTCTCGATGGTAGAGTAATTGAGTTGGTGCCGGTTGAATTTACGGGAAAAATAACAAACGGGGTGATCAGATCCGTCGTCACCTTCCTGTATCAGGACAGCACCAGCGCCGACAGCACTAGCGTCAACTTCTAGCTTGAACGGTTTAGCCAGATCAGGGGCAGAAAGAACAGGGGCATGGCACAACAATGACTTCACGTTCTCAAATGCATGCTCACACTCAGGAGACCATGAGAAGGCGGTTTTTCGACTAAGCAATTGGGTTAATGGGTTCACGACCGTGGAGAAGTTGCAGCAGAAATTTACCACTAACATGACTTGAATCATGGCTAACTGAGGTCACAGCAGGAGAGAGATTCTGAGTGTAATATGGTTTTAGCATATTCACATGACAAACGCGCGTCTTACGTCTCCTTTCAGGAGTGCTAAGGACATAATCCGTATCGCTTAACCGATCACGAATATCATAAGGTCCTGTGAATTTAGCAGACAACGAAGATCCAGGAATGGGTAACAGAGCCAATACTTTGTCACCAATCTGAAAATGGCGAGAGACAGCCGTACGGTCATAACGGCGTTTCATGGATTTTTGGGTTTCACCAAGTGCCTCTCGTGCAAAAGTGCGAAAGCGGTGTAAACGCTCACGGAACTGGGACACATAGTCCAGTACATTCCTCTTTGGTGATGTGCTGGAATCTAACAACTTATCTTTCAAGATCTTAAGTGGACCACGAAGAGTGTGACCGAACACTAGCTCTGCAGGACTAAATCCTAAAGATTCCTGCATGGATTCTCGGGCTGCAAACAAAACAAAAGGGATTCCATCATCCCAGTCTCGCTTTTCTTCTGCACAGTATTTCTTGAGCATAGATTTTAACGTCTGATGCCAACGCTCCAATGCACCCTGTGACTCTGGGTGGTATGCACTAGAAACTGCATGACGAATGGATAGCTCATCTAAGACTTGTTTGAATAACTTAGATTTGAAATTTGAGCCTTGGTCGGATTGAATCACACGAGGTATGCCGTATGTAGAGAAATACTTTGTTAATGCTTTTACAATTACACTAGCTGTGATTCTACGCAATGGAATAGCTTCTGGGTACCTAGTAGCAGTACACATCAAAGTGAGTAAAAACTGATTACCAGTTTTAGTTCGAGGCAAAGGCCTGACGCAGTCTATTATTATCCGTTCAAACGGCTCCCCCACCACAGGAATCGGATGGAGTGGAGCCCGCGGAATAGACTGGTTTGGCTTGCCTGTGATTTGACAAATATAACAACTACGACAGTACCGAGCTACATAAGACTTTAAACCTGGCCAGTAGAAATGTTTGAGAATAAGCTGATATGTTTTTGTTACACCCAAGTGCCCCGACCACTGATGTTCATGGGCCATTTTTAAAACGTGCTGCCGAAAGGGTATTGGAATCACGATTTGCTCAATAACATTCCAGTCAGAATGTGAAATCACGGTTGGACACCATTTACGCATTAGCATACCATCATCCAAATAGAAAGCTATCGTTTCTGAACTGGCCTTTTTAGCATCCATCACACTTGAGTAACACTTACGTAGCGTTGGGTCTGCCTTTTGCTCTGCACACACACGATCACGGGAAACTGGGAAAGAATGAACATTGGAGTGCTGCTTTACGTCAGGCACAGCAGTTGTCTCCATTGCCACCTCTGGTTCCCCTCCTTCTGTAAAGATTGGCACAAATAAACTGTCAGATAAATCAGAATCAAAGTCCTCATTTCGCATTCTGAGTTTATGGGCACGCATAATAACGCATGTAGGGGAAGACTTAGTTTGGGAAAGTATTTCATCCTTGGGATGGGAATTCTGAGGAACAGTCATGACTTTTAACGCTGGCATTACTTTTCCACCAGCTATGTCATTTCCCAATAGCAGGGTAACCCCTTTAATTGGCAATGCCGAACAGACAGCAATGGGAAAAACACCAGACACAAGGTTTGATTCTAAATAAACACGATGGATGGGTTTAGGTACATAACCCATCTCAACACCTTGCAATATGGCACTGTATCCACATGAAGAAAACTCAGAAAATGGCAGTGCGTCAGCTAGGATCACAGACTGCGATCCTCCTGTATCCCTCAGGATACGGACCAACTGTTGGTCATCTGGTTTTCCGGTAAGGGAAACTGTTCCATCAAATATGAATGGATCAAAACACGGGTCAGGAGTGCAACCAACTTCTTTCACTGACTTTAAGCTCAAACTAGATTGAGTTTTAATGAAGCCAACAGCTTTTGTTTGCTCCTTTTGTTTGTTGAAAAACGTCTAAATCAGTATGCCTGTGTCTGGGTGCAAGGTTGCTGTCAGAGAAGTATAAACTAGGCCTAAGACTGCTGACCTGACAATTGTGCAGAAAAATCTCATTGACCCCTCTATAAGGAGGTAATGCCTCAAAAGGTACTTGCAAAAAAAAGTTGGATGTTCCCAAAGTGCTGTATCAAAGCACGTTATTAGAAAGTCGGGATTATTACAATAGGATTGTCAGGAAAAGCCACTGGTTACCTTCACAAAGAGTGAACTGAAGCTGGATTGGGTACATTAAGAGCCACCATGTCCATCCTGGACATGGGCTTCAAATGTCTTGTTAGGGCATTTTTAGTGTGTTGCTCAGTCCTTCTCTGATGAGAGCAAATTTTGTATCTCATTTGGGAACCAAGGTCCCAGACTCTGGAGGTAGAATGGAGAGACACACAATCTAAGAAGCTTAAAGTACAGTGTGAAGCTTCCACAGTCTGTGTCGATTTGGGGAGCCATGCCATCTGCTGGTGTTGTTCCAATAGGCTTTATTTAGTCCAGAGTCACTGCACCCATCTACCAGGACATTTTAGAGCACATCATGCTTCCATGCAAATAGAGAGGCTGACTTCATTTTCAAGGTCGACTTAGCACCTGCACCAGCGCTGGTGCGCTGCGCATTCGCATCAAGCACGTGTGTGGGACCCCAAGTGGTCATAGAGGTCTCAACTGATAAGGCTTAAGGAAAAGAAAATTGTATAAAGTACAATAATGACATATTTCAAATGAAAACATTTTTCAAAGATAGTTAATAGTAAGCAATACAGAAAGAAAGAAAAAAGGATGGTCCTCTATCTAGTCTCCTCAGTGCTCAGTCAGCTATTCCTGACCTAGCGTAACTTTGCTTTTCTCAGAGATAGCTGCTACCCTTCCTTCCTCCCCTCCGAGGTTGCGTGAGCTGCCCTCAGCGGCGGCTGAGGGAGACAAACTAAAAGAAGCTTTGGAGCGTTTTACTGTTGTAGATCGAAAAACATAGCACAGCATCTTCCATGCAGTTACTCTCTTCTGAGGCAACACTTCTGTAAAGATAATTTTAAAAATATATTTATTTATATAAAAACAGCAAAGACATGTAAAAATATCTCTTATTCAGCCTGATAATCAGGCTTGCTTCAAAAATAACTTACTCTGAAAAGCAGCTTTACAGTTTGTTAATCTAAAATATGGAACTTAATTTAAAGAAATTCTGGAGAATTTAAAGATTTTTTGGTTTTAATAAGTTCCTTGTAATAAATCTTCCTCACCAAACGAAAACTTGTTGTGAATACATTGGATTTCTGTAAAGTCAGATGTCTGTTTGTGTATGTCAGTTAAATCAAACGAATACAAACGAATTAGTACCTGGTAGCCACCGAAGCTGCAAGTACTAAGCAACTAACCAACCATATATAGCTGCTTTGGATCTAAAAAAAATATATAAAAACATAAAACAAACATTTTAGATATAAGCCTGACGGTTAAAATTAGTTGACTTACATTTAAAATGGAAATTAACCCCCGAAGCAGCTGCTGCCGGCTCCTAACGCGTTGTAATCTGGGAAATTTTGGACCGAGAGAAGGCATCAAGGCACGTCTAATGTATCCTTGGTTAGTTAGCTAAACGGCTAACAAACGGAGGACAGATTTCTCGGTACAGCTTGATGACGTATCTCCTAGGCAACCGGGGCGGGACCAAGGCATCAAGGCGAGGTTCCTAGGCATTGAGAAACACCCAGTCAGTAGGTTTACATGCAGCAAGAGAAAGTTGAATTATTTATTTATTATACCTTAGTCCGACTGAAATCAGACTTCTGAAATTCATGTTTAGGCCTACACCTTATTCCTGCTTAAATTGAACCGAACTGGAGTTTAAGAAGCCCAACTAAGCTACCTAGAGAATTGGAGAATGAGAATTGGACAACTCCGCCCCTTAGGAGATGCGGAAGTGTGGTTCAGCAACAACATTGTATTATAAGAAGAATATGGCAGCTAAGGCAAACATAAGCTGCCGATCACTGAATGTTTGGACTGACGAAAAGACGGCAGATTGTGAT
This sequence comes from Apricaphanius iberus, assembly GCA_028564705.1. NCBI lineage: Eukaryota > Metazoa > Chordata > Actinopteri > Cyprinodontiformes > Aphaniidae > Apricaphanius > Apricaphanius iberus. The sequence continues at coordinate 148,114 of JAPXFQ010000237.1, forward strand.
TGTGAATATCCTAGTTTGACTCCATCTGCTTCACTTCGCCAGTCTCTGTCTACTGCCTGTGTGCAGCTCAAAGCTAACCGCTTTAAAGCTAACACGTAGGGGCTCATGTCGCTAGCTATCGTTGTGGAGTCAAACATAATTAATTAAATAATTCAAATTTTCTGAGTAACATTTAAACTGCGGCCTGGCTCCCAGCAGGGGGAAAGCCCTTTGTCTAATTACTCCAAAAAGCTCAATTTAGATGTGCATGTAAACATACTGACTGTGATTCCAACTGCTGTGACGACAATGCGTTGTGTGGATAGCTTTGTGTTTTCAGTTCAGAAAAGGCATTCCCTGTAAGAATTACAATAAGATGATGTTTAGATAAATAAATAATTTTATAAAAGGCAAATCTGGCTTGTTCATACAGGATTCAAGGAACTATTTACAAGTATTCTTTAATAGCATGTGGATGTATTGAGAAATGATTTTTATTACATTTTATTTTATGTCTCATGTATATTTTCATTTTTGATGGAAACATATTGTGTTCGTTGTTACAGTTTCACACCTGCCATATAAAGAACAGGTTCAAACCATTCTAGAATTTGTGACTTATTGTGTGAATGTGTTTAACTAAATGGATAATAAAAAAGATTTCTGGGAAGCCATTTCAGTGAAAAGGGACACCGCTCTACGAACAATTGACCTCCAGGCTGCATGATCACTGCTTTTAGACTAGCCCGATATTTTTCCATTTTTCGTGTTGATGTACTGTGTTTTACGCTGACTTGATAAGTCTGAGATTGAAGTTAGATTTTGCGGTCAAGCAGATCTTCCGCCTACAGGTGTAGCATTAGCAGCTGCCACAGCTCGTACTAAAGCAGAAGCTGCCTAGGGCAGAGTTGCTTTTGCGAAGAAATAAATTGAGGTTAAACTGGAAAAAGCCAGATTAGAAGCAGCACTGCATGCACTAGAGATAGAAGGTGAAGCACAAGCTGTAGCTGTTGAAGCCGCAGTAATAGAGGCTGCTGCTACAAGTTTCAAAAATCCAGTGGCACATCCAATTAATCTGCCGTACTACAGCACCGATGGCTGATGGAAGGCTCACGCTACAAGCAGGAAAATAAAGGGATATTTCGCCCATTTATGGCCTTTCTACAATTTATAACAAACACAAGCAAAGGCACGCAATGATCCAAACTTCAACATCCAGTCACTATCCATCAGTGGAATAAAAAAGGATAGATTTGGAGAAAACCAAAGTAATAATTGTAGAACAGTCTCAGTGCATGTCACAAACAGACAAACACAAACAGACCAGATAAATTGTGTCCTGTGCATAGCAAACCACATGCACTACTGCAATGCAGAGGCTTTAAGGAAAAACCTCTTCAAGAAAAAAGACTATACAATGTATGCTACACGTTCTGTACATCCATTCCTCTTGCCGACCTGATAAAAATGTGCAATCACTCACAGTTTTTCAATGTCCTATATTTCGAAGCTGTAGCTGTTTTTTTTAATAGAGGTACTTAACGCAAAAGAAAATTAAAACTCTGACACTTTGAGTCTTGGTGCTGTTACAGTTATTACATTCTGAGACATGACTTCAAACAAACAACTCCAGGCCAATCAGCAGCTACCGCTGCTAGGTAGGAGTGAGAGGCATATCATATTACTGGACCAATCAGTCCATAGGTGGGGCCACAGCTTGCAGACTGATGACCTAGACCTTCTCCAATCAGATCTGTACTTAGTAAAGTTAAAACTATGGCTGCACCGAAACCATTAACCAATACTAAGAATTTGGAAACTGCAATACTTTCACAGAAAATCTTTACTTTTCACTTGAAACTGCAGTACACATAAGACTAATCTTAAACAATTATTTCCAGGTTCCTTGCTACCGGGAACTCCTTTAGGACCATCGTGTCCAGCTTCAGAGTTGGTGTCTCCACGGTGTGCCAGATCCTCCCCCAGGTAGCGGCCGCCATCTGGGACTGTCTAGTGGATGACTACATGGCTGTACCTTCCACTGAAGACTGGCGGTCCATCGCAGAGGGATTCCAGGAGCGGTGGAACTTCCCTCTCTGCTGTCGCTTACGAAGACATGGGGTGCGGAGGGAGCTCATGAGGCCTTTCCCTGGACGCCTCCTCCCATTAGAGGAGAGGGTCTTCAACTACCGCCTCTCCAGGGCCCGGATGGTTGTGGAGTGCGCCTTCGGTATCCTCTCCTCACAGTGGAGGTTGTATCGGCACTCCATGGAGCTCCGTCCTGAAGTGGTGGAGAAATGTGTGAAGGCGACGTGTGTTCTCCACAATTGTCTGCGCCGTTCAGAAGATAGAGGAGCACCTGCTGTGAGGGGCGTGGCACCTGCTGTGGTGGAGCCGTTGGAAGGCCTGGGTCGTGTAGCGGACAACAATTCCTCCAGAGAGGCGGTCCTTGTGAGGGAGACATTCATTTCTCAGCGGAGGGAGCAGTGCCTTGGCAGCCAAAATAGCCTATTTGAAGTCCCGGTGACTTCCCACAACGGCTCTTTTAAGAGCCACCCACAAACCTCTAAAGAACTTTTTTTCCTGCCTTTTTTGCTTAATAAATGGAGCTTGCCTCGAAAATAAACTAACCTCTTTATTTTCTTAAATAATTTTTCTTCACTTTGTTATTTTCCTATATGGTAGTTTATAGTATATTTAACCATTTCTAAATAACGTGTCAAGTTGTGGGGCAATTTTTGCTGTGTAGTAAGATCAACAGATTGTCATTTAGAAAATTTATTATAAAAAAAATAAAATCCCAAACAAACGCATTTAACATAAATAACAAAAATAAATACATATAGAGGAATAAAACGGACCAAGCTTGGGAGGTGGAAGAGCCTCAGGGAGAAGAAGAAGAAGAAGAAAAAGTCAGTTGCTCGTGCTGTGGTGAGCCTGCTGCCTCATATTTTTCAGAAAACTACTGACTACTAGGGTCCATTGGTTCCAAATTTAACACTGCTGTGGTGTTTTCAAAAACAATTTTTTGGAATTGAAATTTGATGAACTCTCTCGTCTGCTCTCCACAGGAGGAACAAGGCTCAGGAGGAAGAGCTCAGTCGCAGATGGTCGTGGCCTCTGGAGTGACTCCAGGAGGGCCGACTCCACCCTCGATTGGCCATCCTGGGACGCGTCCCTCGTCCGCTTCTGAGCTCTCCTCCTCTGTGGGCCTGTAAAACAAAGCATCAAACAACATTAGTAGTGATGACTTCATGCAATTCTTTATAAATAAAATAGACTCTATAAAAAATAAAATAATTGGGAACCTTCCCAATATCCTTGCTTCCTCCCTAGTTAATGAGGCAACATCAAAAATGGTTGAACCTAATATACGGTTAAACTGCTTTAATGCAGCCGAACCTTCTGATGTACTAAAATTATTAGCTTCATCTAAACCTTCAACTTGCGTTTTAGACCCAATCCCAACTAAACTCTTAAAAGAAGTTTTCCCTCTGATCGCTGCTCCAATTTTAGATATAATGAATCTATCCTTAGTCAATGGATATGTACCACAGGAGTTTAAGATAGCTGTAATTAAACCTCTACTTAAGAAACCATCTCTTGATCAAAACGACTTAATTAACTATAGACCGATATCTAATCTTCCCTTCTTATCTAAAATTCTTGAGAAAATAGTTGCACAACAGATATGTGAGCATTTAAACAATAATGAGCTGTTTGAGAAGTTTCAGTCAGGCTTTAGAGCTCATCATAGCACTGAAACAGCTCTGGTGAAGGTTACTAATGATATTCTCATAGCCTCAGACAATGGACTGGTGACCATTCTGGTCCTGTTAGATCTCAGTGCTGCCTTTGACACTGTTGATCACAATATTCTCATAGAAAGGCTTCAAAGTGTCGGTATAATAGGAACAGCACTAGGTTGGTTTAAATCTTATTTGTCTAACAGATTTCAGTTTGTTCAGATAAATGATAAATCTTCCTCAACCTCAATAGTTACTTGCGGAGTACCACAGGGTTCAGTGCTTGGGCCGATTCTTTTTACTATATATATGCTTCCTATTGGTAAAATAATTAGGCAGCATGGGATAAAATTCCATAGTTACGCTGATGATACACAGCTATATCTATCCATAAATCCTGATGAATCCAATCAGTTAGGTAGACTACAGGCATGTCTGGAAGACATAAAAACTTGGATGACTCTAAACTTCTTGCTTCTGAATTCTGATAAAACAGAAGTTGTCGTCTTTGGACCGGAATCTCTGAAAAAGAAACTACTTAGTCAACCCCTTCACCTAGACGGCATTAAATTAGCCTCCAGTAATAAAGCAAAGAACCTCTGTGTTATTTTTGACCAAGATATGTCATTTAGATCTCACATTAAAGAAGTCTCTAGGATTTCCTTTTTTCACCTTAGGAATATTGCAAAAATTAGAACCATCCTGTCCAGGAATGATGCTGAAAAACTAGTCCATGCCTTTATTACTTCAAGACTGGATTACTGTAACTCTTTATTATCAGGTAGTCCACAGAAAACAATTAAAAGTCTTCAGTTAGTCCAAAATGCTGCTGCTAGGATTCTGATGAATATTAAAAGAAGAGATCACATTTCCCCTGTTTTAGCTTCTCTTCACTGGCTCCCAGTAAAATCTAGAATAGAATTCAAGATCCTCCTTCTGACATATAAAGCTCTTAATAATCTAGCTCCATCATACATAAGAGACCTGATTGTTCCATATGTTCCTAACAGGGCCCTTCGCTCTCAGACTGCAGGTTTACTGGTAGTTCCTAGGATTTCTAAAAGTAGAATGGGTGGCAGATCTTTCAGCTATCAGGCTCCCCTCCTATGGAACAGGCTCCCAGGGTTGGTTCGTGAAGCAGACAATTTGTATATCTTTAAAACTAGGCTTAAAACTTTCCTCTTTGACAAAGCTTACAGTTAGATATATGTTAATAGGTAGTTAGAGACAGGTTAGACAGGTAGCTAGGAAGAGATAGGTTAATGTTAGTAGCTAGGTAGAGTGTCAAAAGCTAGGAAGGGATATGAAGAGGTAGAGTAGCTACGTAGAGATAGATTAATGTAAGCCAAGTAGAGAGTGTTAGTAGCTAGGTCTCCTAGTAGCTAGGAGACAGGTTAATGTTAGTAGTCAGGTAGAGTATCAAAAGCTAGGAAGAGATAGGAAGAGGTAGAGTAGCTAGGTAGAGATAGGTTAATGTAAGCCAGGTAGAAAGTGTTAGTAGCTAGGTCTCCTAGTAGCTAGGAGACAGGTTAATGTTAGTAGCTATGCTGCTTTAGGCTAGGCTGTTGGAGGACATTATTAGGGTCTGTTCCTACTTTCTCTCCTACTTCTCCCCAACTGCATGATGTGCTGTCAATTCAAGCGCTAACCTGTTTTCTCTTAGTCTCTTCCTACAGTAGGTGCTCCTGACCCGCCCTGCTTGACGACCCTGACTAAGATGGCATTGCAGTGACGGAAAGTTCTCCACGTCCTGCAACAAACTTCTGCATCAGTTGTGTTGTTCTTTCTGTGTCTCTGTTCTGTGTCTCTGTTCTGTATTCTCCAAACCACAGACGGTCTCGGCAGATGACCGCTTGTGCTGAGCCTGGTTCTGCCGGAGGTTTCTTCCTGTTAAAAGGGAGTTTTTCCTTTCCACTGTCGCTTCGTGCTTGCTCAGTGTGAGGGATTGCTGAGAATTACACGACGCAATCTTCTGTGGTTCTCTAATTTCTAAATTAAACATTGTATTGTAATAACTCTTCTTGTAAAGTGCCTTGAGATGACATCTGTTGTGAAACGGCGCTATATAAATAAACTGAATTGAATTGAATTGAATTGAACACAAAGTAATGAGAAGGCTGCTACTAGACTTAAATTTTCAACATGGTAAAAAACAGCCTGTAATCGTATTGGTTGTAGATATTCAGTAAAGGTAACTGATCACAATAAATAAAATCATGCAAATATTAAAAGCTATCAGTGCTTGCTGTATATCTGAATTATGTATGTTACATTAATTGTTGCTACAATTTCTTTTACCCACCTGTGGGTGCAACAGCCGGAGCGGAGGGACCAGGGACTGGGGAGCAAGGTGAAGCAACAGGGGGTGGCTCTACTGCAGAATCAGTTGACTCTGTCCAGACAATATTAAATGTTTACAGGTTGAAAAAAAAAATAGTCAAATTATATACATGGGTCCCTTGTTTATTTTTTAAGAAAAGCAAGGCCATGAAGGATGAACCACGTTATAGCGGGACCACTGTATACTGTTTATTAATAAAAAGTAAATAATATATATGCCTATATAACTGTCTATGTTAAATCATTGTAAACATACCTTCCATCTGGGAATCCCCTGCTGCTTCTTCAGGCTGTCCTTGGCCCTCGAGGAGGATGTTCCCCGCGGTCCACCTACTCCCCATGTTGCTGCTGGTCTCCCGCGCGGTGACAAAGGGGTCAAGGAACCCCATGACCGCGGAAAACTTCCACCTCCTCCCCGATCCGGCAGCTGACCCACTCCGCTTCTCCTTCTCCACCCGCCTCTCCTTGCAGTAGGTGTCCCTGAGGACCCTGCCACTTTTTTCTGCAGAAGTCCTCTGAATACACCCATTAGTGTATAGTGTGTAGGATAGTCTTTAAACATAGGCGGGAAATTAATAGTAAAATAGCGGGACAATAGGCGGGCTAGCTGTGTTTTGCACAGGTTCAGTCAAAACTCAAAAGTGAAATGAAATTACCAGGTTGCCCAATCTCCTTACTTATCTTCTTCCAAGCTTGGTCCTTTTTATTCCTGTCTCTATACATATAACAACTGGTATCGTACAGCTCCGGGTTGTTAGCCACAGCGTTGATCATTCTGTTCTCCATGTTGAATGAATTTCGCTGGATCTGCCTGCTGTGAACTAGGTCAGAGCAGCACGTCATCAGGCTCCTGATTGGTTGATGCAGCGCGAATTGTAGCTGGAGTTCAGACTTTTTCAATTTGAGCAGAATTTTTCACGCGCCACAAACGCCTCACTCGCACAGATCCGCGCAGATCAGGCAGAAAAGCGTTTTCCTGACGAAGATCTGCTTCTGATTTGAAGCGGGACCCCCTGCCGCGCGTCAACGCGCTCCTCCATTGACATAACACGTACACCTGACTCGCCGCTCGCTTAATTCGCTTTTGGTGTGTACGTACAGTAACGCTCCGTCCTCAGCCAGTTCAGTGTAAATAGAGAGCTCGAGCTAGCCAATCAGCATTAGGTCACTGTTAGAAACACCCCCCTTATTATAACACACTTCTTGAAATGTTGAAAAAACTGTGATGTGGACATTTGGAAATAAATAAATGAATGAATAAATAAATGGGATGTGGAGAAAATAAATAAATAAATGCAGAAAAAAATTTAATACTTGTAGGAATGTGTAAATATATAAATATATGTGAAATTAAATATTTTTCTTGAATATATTTCTAGATTTATTTATTTACAATTGTACTTACTCATTTATTTATTTATTCATTCATTTATGTATTCATTTTCAATTATGGCAGAATTGGTCCTCCATATCGGGTATATGGAGGACCAATTGGAGGACCAAAAAAAAATCCTGCCCAACGCCGTCAGCATCTACAACTCCTTGCAGAACCTTGGATATTTTGTCCCTTTGGGATCAAAGCATGTTGAATTTAATTTTCCTCAGTAGAGCAACACTGTATGCATACATTTTCGTGAAGCATTTCTTTTTTAAAGCTCCCCTTGAAACTATTTTGATCAGCTGTGCTCAATCGTTTAGAATCTTTTCGGCTATTTCCGCTGAACTTCGTCTTGACTCCATTTTACCTTCGCATGTCCACGCATGTCCGCGTGCGTGGTCAGAAATGAAGAGAAAACTGGACCGTGAGCGAGTAAGCTGCTGCAGAAATGGAAGGGTAATTTTTTGTTTTTGTGTTATGTAAATGTCATATGATGTAACTGGACAAACAGTGACGCAGTGTAGAGTGCTGACAGTCTGTTCATGGACATGCATCTGGAAGATAAGAGTCGCGAGCCTGTGTTTTCTCCTTTTATTGTTTGGGAAGTATTAATGTTAGCATGCCGTGTCGCTAAATGTAATTTGAATAAGCTTATTACATAGTGACATCCGCGACGTCCATATATTTTTCCGTGGAAGTAGTTTCGCTCAAGTACTCCACCTTAGCGCTTTCTGAAGTTCAGCAACCTGTATGCTAATTCACTGTTACACTGACCCTGTCTAGAAGCTAACTAGCCTAAACTGAGGGTTAGTCCGTTTTCCCCCATACATTCTGCATCTCACAGCTGATGTGCACCTATGATGGAAATGACAGACCCCTGTCATTTTTGTAGTGGGACAACTTGCTCAATCAGTGGCTGCCAAGTACATTTTTTAACCTCACTGTTGATATCCGCCAGTGCCAAAAAAGTGCAAAAAAATTATTTGGCAGCCACTGATTGTACAAGTTGTCCCACTTTAAAAGATGAGGTGTGGGGGGGTCATTATCATGCAGGTAGATCCAGCCGTTTCATATTCAGTGGTCTCACTGATGGAAAGAGGTTTTTGCCCAAAATCTCAAAATACATGTCCCCAACTATCCTTTCTGGAATACAGATGAGTCGTACTGTTCCCTTTGCAGGAAAGTAGCCCCATAGCATTAGGGCTGGATATTGTTAGAAATTTCACAATTCGATTTTGATTCTTAAGGCTTCGATTCGATGTCAATTTGAAATTAATTTATTATCTTCAATATCGATTCAATAATAAGTAAATACACAAGTAATTAAGGACCTTACATATTTTTTTAAATAATCTGTGCAGTACTACCAGTGTTGATCCCATTGTATTTCTTGTCTTCGTTTATTTAGCAGAACAAACGGTAGAATATTGTACGTGTTGTACAACGCTGAATGCTCTCACTAGAGTGTTGCCCACATGGACTGAGTCGTATCAAAGGATTTGATAAATCGATATTGAATTGAAAAGCAAATAATTGCAATACATTGATTAATCAATATTTATATGTGGCAAACCCTAAGCATCCTCTGCATGATACTAACAACAACTACAGAGGTGTTCCCTCCTTATGGAGGGGGTCAGTGATGATTTCTGCACAACTGTCAGTTCAGCAGTCTTACATTTGATTTAGTTTTCACTGAACTTGACTGGGAGACAGACCATTTTAAGGCTCATAAACCCTTTGCAGGTGTTTTGGATAAATGGTTAGAATGTGACAGTCTAAAATATTTAACCTTTTCACAATATTCTAACCTTCTGAGACTTTGAAATTAGGGTTTTCTTAAGATGTAAGCCATGATCATTAAAATTATAACAATAAAGACTTGAAATATCTCGCCTTTGATATAATGTGAATGCGAATTACTGAAACAAATGAACTTTAGCATATTCTAATTTTTCGAGTTTCACCTAGACGGGTCTGAACATTTGCTGACTTAAGCAGGGGGACCTTTCAAGTGCAACAGGATTTTAATCATTTGACTAATGGTAACCTTTGTTAAGTGGTCCTAGCTCTCTTCAGTTAATTAACTAGTTCCCCATGTGTAGTTCTGGACTTTTTCCTCACCGTTTTTAAGACCATATATACCCCCTAAGGAGAGATCTTTCATTGAGCCCCAAGTTAAGAGAGATGGTCATTGATCTTATTTTTATTCCATTTTCTGACAGTTGCTCCAACAGTTTCTCTTCTCACCAAACTGAGCCACCAAGCCTATTGCAAATTGGCTCTTGCCAGTCTTGTGCATTTGTACAGTGTTGGCCCTGGTGTCCTTGTCTTTTATACAGATGAGTTGAAACAGGTACAACTAAAACAGGTAACTAGTGGAGGATAGAAGAGCTTCTTAAAGAGGAAGTAACGGGTGTGTGAGGGCCAGAATTCTTTTTGTAGGTGCTAAATATTTATTTTTTGCCCCATGATGCAATGAATTATTTAAAAAAAGTATATAGTGTAATTTCCTGATTTTGTTTTCATTTTTACATTCTGTATCTGACAGTTGAAGTGCACCTATGATGAATGTTACAGACCTCTCATCTTTTTAAGTGTGACAACTTGCTCAATCAGTAGCTGCTAAATACTTTCTTGCCTCACTGTTTTAGTCATTGACTTACTATGAGCTCTACATATCAGCATCTGCAGTGGAGAAACCCATATTGGTCTAATTGTTATGCAATATGATATCCTAAAATATGCCAGTTAGCCCTGTAATACCACTGGTAAAGGGATGGCTAGAGGTAAGCCTGACAAAGGAAATCCAGCCAATGTTTTTCCTCAGAGTTTAAGGAATGATCTCCAGCAGGTGTTTATGAATCAGACATGATTGTTATTTGACACATACATTTTTTTTCTTTCAGCATCACTGATGTTGCAGTTGGGGTCAAGGTGAGTGAAGCACACACACGACAGTCAAAATTCAGTCTATTGTAAGGTAAATACATCTTTCATTACTAAAATGAATACAAATGAGGGTAAATTAAGGCCTATATTACAATCTAATTTAAGATAATTATTTAAAAATAGTTTAAAGTTGAATCTTTAGGTAGTATCTCTAAAGATATGGTGCATATCACATTAAGTATTCATTTATTTATCAGGAAATGTTACCATAAATGGAGCATCAGGGGGCATTCATAGATGTCTGGGTTAACTCCTGTGACATCCTTTACAGCCTGTGCTGCTGCCTAGAAGCTGGTTCTGATCTGTTCATAGGCGCCAAAGCACAGGTGTAGCGACAAAAACCGCAACCTGCTGCTTTTTATTATTATTATTATTATTACATTTAATAAAATACTTATTTTATCATTATGCCATGTTTAGACTGACTTTACATTTTAAATGGCTGGAAGAAAGGATCTTTCTGGAAGGATAATTCTATATTACAGTGGAGTGACTGAAGTTTCTAAGGCTACGCCCACACTAAGCCAGATAACACCTTAAACGTATAAGTATTTATTCTACATCCCCCTATCGTCCACACTAAGGCGGCTTTGTTTGTGGTCTGTGGCCAGATAGGTATTACCCGGGTAAGAGAGCCGTCTGTTATCTCAACGGCTAAATGAGCACGTCTGGACGCAACATATCCGGTTCCCGGCTAAATCAGAGCAGCGACGTCAATCAAATGCTGCATCCTAAGTTGATGACGACAACAATGCGACACCAGATAATGACAACAGCAAAGATGGAGACGAGTCTCGCTATGTTACTGCTTCTTTTGCAAATTCAGACGTTTGCAAAGTTAACCCTAACCTACTTGCGGATGAGAAGGCGACACAGGAGGGGATCCAGGAGGCGCCGACAGCTACATAGATTATACGCGTCAATCTGTGTTCTTTGTGTTTTTCCCACGCACGCCCAGTACATGCAATGTACATTCTGGGTCAGCAGCGTTTGCTCTTCCCATTTTAGTAATGTTTGACCAATAGTAACTAATTAGTTGTTCCCGCTATTGACGCGGACAGTCAGCGTACCGCAAACCTGCCAACCTGTATGTATTTTGCGTAGCAAGTATGCAATTTGAATTTTACATTCAAGTACGCTGATACAACTTGCGTCTCTAAACTACACAAGAAGCTGCAGACATTTGAGTGCTAAATGCGCACGTGTGGTTATCATGTCAGACAACACGGGGCAGCAGCATGATGAAACAGTTTTATCAGTCATTGCCGAAAAGTGGACAAAAATGAGGCTACGGAACAAAACATCCACACATATAATCAAAGAAAGTGGAACTTTTTAGTTTTACTATTCATTATTAAATTGAGCAGATATGTCCACTGCAGATATTTTAGTCAGGTCAAATTGCAAACAAATGAAGTTGCAAAAAAAGCTGCAAAAAAGCTGCACAATAGCACTAGTACTCAAAAACATTTTTACGAGGTCTGCCAGTGATTAATCAGTCGTTCTCTACTATTTATAACTGCACAGTACTTTGGATTTTGTGATTATGTCCTTAGTTAGGGCTGGGCAAAACGATTATTTTGTAATCGATGAATCTAGCGATAATTTTTTTGATGCATCGATTAATCTAATGATAAATGTTTCAATTCGATTAGATTTTGAATGAATTTGTTTATAGAGTTTTATTTTTTTATTTTTTTTACCCATTATTTGATTTGTATAGAAATTTGACATTTATTAATTTATGTATTTCCATGAAATAAACAAATTTCTTCATTTGAACACATTTTAATAGTAAAAAAAAATCCCAAATAAAGTTGTAGTATTAGTACAATCTTATGTTGGAGGTTGCATTTAAAGTGACAGTGTGTAGTTTTTGCAGTACATCTTTGAAAATAGCCATTAAGATATTATGTAATTATAATTACGTAAAGCACATTAATTGCAAAATATTGCCGATATTGTAAAATATGACTTTAAAAATCAGTTTTAAAATACATAGGTGCAGGTCCTCTTTTCAGGGGAAAGCCATATTAGATGACGTCTTTACTTCTACAAGAGCCTGGACGGAAAAATCGCGCACGGAACATGCCTGCTATTAAAACATTGATTTCCCCTCCAAATGCAAAAAAGTTTAGCCATAAATAGGTTTTTACCTCTTCGCTAGTTCCAAGCGATGAAAGAGAGACTGATGTGCTCGTCATGTTGCTGCAAATAGATCATTCTCAAAGAATTGAGCGTTTGAAAACAGCACTAGTTGGACCTCCTTTGTTGATTTCCATACTTGAAGACACAGATACCGCATTCTTGTGATAATTTAGGTATGCACTGCCCCCTACTGGCCTAAAATTACACACTGTGCCTTCAACAAGAAGTTAGATGTTGTGCAAAGGATGTTGTGAATAAAGGAGAGAAAATACCCCCAAAAAACAAAAACAAAAAATTTTAACATTCACTTTATGCAAAAAATGCTGTTCATTCAATAAAAAACATTTATTTTGCTGCATTTTCGCTTGTTTCTGACATAAGATTAGCAAGAGAGAGAGAGAGAGGCGCTGTTCATGCTGCACATTTTTCTCGTTTTTAGATGGCATCTTTGAATCCAACAAACTGGAGAAGCATGAAGTAAAAAATAGTATTCAAACAGGATTAGGCATTATTAAACGTGACAATCAAGAGTTTGTTGTCAGTTTGCTTTTGCAAGCACTTAAGCAATGTTGTATTAATGTCCATGACGGCTACGTTTAGCGGCTAGATAGGGCATTACTTTTGTTAACAAACATGTTTACCGTGACCAAATAACACTATCATATTTTCGGCTTTTGCTCATAATCAGTCTATGCGCATTCTGCCAACACATAAATAAAAAACACACAAATAAAAAATAACAACACAGATAGCATTAGCATACACCAGACGCAGCTCTGTATGAGTATATGCCCTCTACGTGGGGTTGTTTAGGTGATTTATAGGGTAAAATACATAGCATTAGTAAAAAAGCTGAAAACTTACAGTGTTTAATCATTTGCTGGAACTGCTCCTGGATGCCGTCGTGCTTTTATAAGCCATTTCCATTTTGCAAAGCCGCAGACGACAATATCGCTCCCTTTTATTTTAACTGCGAGTTCGAATGGCGGTATTTAAGTCAACTTACTCACTCATGCTGACACTACTTGTTCCCGCCATGTTTGTTTTGAAAGTAATGACGCATCGACACGCATTTTTTGCATAGACGTTTTTTACGTGTCGACATATTGGATTACGTCGAACCGTCGTCCCAGCCATAGTGTACATATGTTATTCTTAATTCTGTTTTTATACTTCTATTTTTTCTTGTTTGAACTTAAATGCTTCTATCATCTGTCCCTTTGCTGCTGTTACAGCTAAATTTCCTCTTTGCGGGACAATAATGGATTATTTAGTTCCATTTTAACATGTTTCCAAAGAACATCATTCCAGAAGTCCTGGGATCTCATTTATAAAGCTTATAGAATGCGTAGAGTCCTTACTTAAACTGTACTCAAGCCCAGCAAAAAAAAAAAAAGTTTACACACGCAAAGGAAATGTCTGATTTATCAAACCATGTGTACACAAACCTGCACACAAATTCTGCTTCATAAATCCCACTCTCACTAGAAACGTGTTCAGGTGGCTCTAGATCATATCCCGCCTCTAGCAAACCCACTTTCTGCCATAATCTTACTATTCAAAGTGCCTAGTGAACATTCTGCATAGACTTAAGCTGGCGGAAAATGTTGGTGTGGGGGGTTCACGGGTAAGGGAAAAAACGCAATTTCTCTTAGACAGAAATGAAGATGCTTGTAAGTAAGGTTGGCTATCGTTTAGGTTTTTTTAAATAGTTACTTTCGAAATGGTGCAGGTGCTTAAGCGGTGCTTGAAACTGTGCTTAAAGAATGGAAAACATACAAACTTTGTCCAAAAACCCTCTTATTTATTTTTATTTTTAGTAGGGCTGTTAAACTTTTACAATTTTTGATCTAATTAATTACAGGGTAGCCGTGAATTAATCACCATTCCTAAATATGACCAAAAACTACAATTTTCAGTGTAAATAAAGGAAAAATCTAGATGCAGTTGCGTTTTTTTTTTTACTTTAATATAGCATAAATCAATTACATTTTTATTTTGAACTCCACAATGACATTCACAATGTATGTGTGGACTCATGAAAAATAATAGAAAATAGAGGTAGAACTAACATTTGGATATCAGCAGTCCTGGTTAAACATCAAATAAATCTATCAATTTATCATTTTCCCATAAGTAAACACTCAGAAGATAAAACCCCATTTCATCACAACAGAAGACCAACTGCTATTTGCGGCAATAGTTAGCGCTAATTTACGTCTGAAAAAATCCCTTTAACTGAATAATTTCATATTTTTAACGCAGCGGCATCTCACTATGAAATGAACTGAAGCTTTACAGTGAGCCAACATGCATAAATCAACATAAATACGGAGCATTTAAACTCTGCACCGCACACAGCCGACATCCGAGGCGGAAAGAAAATTCGCAGAGACAACTTATGATCAATCAACACAAAGCTAATATGCCAAAAGTGATCTACTCACAGGTCATTTAGGATCACAAACACATGCTGGTGCACAATAATCCACAGTTTGGCTGATTAGGAAGGAGAGCTGATGTGTTGTAGGGTGAATTGCAAACAGGGTGATATTCTGTGCATGCATTAAATGCATAAAAAAAAAGAAGTTAATTCTAGGAATGAATCAACCTGTGTTAATGCGTTAAGATTGATAGCCCTAACTTTTAGCTGTTTGTTTGCAAAAAGATAGCCATGTTTACCTTTTCCAGTAATATAGGGCATTGCTCTTGGCTTACGGCATGAATAGAATCCATAGTGCTTGACATCTCCAGAAAAAAACCCCGTAAATAAAGCACTGAAATGTGTGCTGTTTTTCGGTCCGGTTACCACCGTTTATGTCAGAACCAGTGCCATAATGGCACCAGTTATTGTTACCCATCACTACTTGTGGGTGACGTGGAGCCAGAGAAAAACATTTAATTAGAATCAATCGATCAATATCTATTTAGTTCTTTGGATGACCAATGTACTTCACAGTAAAAGTCAGATATATAGTTAGCAATAAGAAAATGTGTAAGACAACAAAAGTAGAGATTCTGGTTCAAACGATGCTCTATTCCGATTCTTTGAAGAGAAATTGTCATTTATTTCATTCTATTTTGCATATTTTAAATGAACTACTTTAAAATAGACTACTTGTTGTATACATTGCTATTTCTTCTTAATCACTAGCTGCGTTTCCATTACAAATATGTGCAAAACTTTGTTGATAACACAAACATGCTGTGCTATCTTTCTCCTCCTACTACTACTACTACATCTTTTTCACTTGTAGTAACATCCAGTTGTTGCTCATTGGACTCATGTGATGCGAAAAAGGTGTTTCCATTGCTGTTTCCAAAATATTTTAATTTCGATGCGCTCAAAAAGCAACCTCGTCCAAGCGCAAAAACATTTTTTTCGAAATTTTAGTGAACTTATTTTTGCAACTTCAATTTGCTTAATTCCATGGGTAATGGAAACGTAGCTATTGTGAGTTTTTCCTAAATGTGTGTATATTGAGCTTATGTATTTATTTGCACAGTTTTTTTGTTGTTGTTGTGTGGTGTGTGTGTTGTTTTCAATTGTGTTTTGAGTGGTGCTTCTGCAACAAGGACATTTCCCTTATGGGATTAATAAAGTCATTCTGTCTGTCTGTAGTCTTACTTGATGAAATTGTTTTAACTATAGAATTGGAAAATGGATTTTAATTCTATTAACTTTTTACACTAATGTGAATTTCTCACAGAGCTGTCATCTTTTGACTTGAAAATAAATATTACAAATTTTATTTTCACACTGGTAATATTTTTACAGGAGAGCTTTATTTTTGAAAATCACATAAAAAACAACTTTAGAACATCCTGAATGTTTGTTACTGCAGAAACTTAAACATGGCAGCATGTGATCCAACTCATGGGCAAACCTGTTGGAGGATATTGAAAACACAACTTAAACAATCCAGTCCAGATTAACTGCTGGTATATTATAAAATTGGAGACCTCTGTGGATCTCCTCTAGTTGTTGCGTTTCCCTTGCGATGGTGTATGTAGAGGGCGGAGCACATCACAGAGTTCTGTCAACTGCCTGGCTAACAATAGCTTAGCAATCTCTAGCTATTTTTCTATAAAAACAAATACACGAGCTAACGTTCGCTGAATATTTGCATTTGAGTTCAAAATTGGTTCGAGAATAACTTCTTTGCTGCCACAATGTTGACATCAGACATAATTTACTGACTGGATTTGGATTGCTGTGTGGTGCTGGGCTGATGGTTGGATCCAGGAGGAACAGCTAATGGAGGTAGGCTGGCACTGCCTGTCAAACACAGGGCAGTCAGTTATGTCTTACAGGTATCTCACTGAGCCATGTTGTTGTTTTGTTTGCTAATGTGAAGCCACATCTTAGAGCGCCTCCAAACAGTTTCCATGACTGCACATGACTTTTGACGGATTCTTCTTAATTGGAATCGACATGAGTCCCAGTTCCAATTGATGATTGATTCTGGATGACCAACTCTAGTCGTAGATCTAAAACCCACTAAAGCACCCACTAACAGGACTGCTTTAAAGAATCTAAATCATTTGATGAGACAATCATTATGCACCAGGACATTTAAAAAAAAACCCGTATCCAGATGTGGCCGGTGGTGCGGTCTTCAATGAGCACCAGCACATCTATTGTGAAGCACTGTGCACAAGTGTCTCTACAGTATTTATATTTCTAATCTGTAATCACACCTATTTTTACACACGTCACCAATAAATCCAGTTACTATATAATCTGAAGAAACCTGCATGAACATGCTGTGAAATAAATCTTACCGAAAAATGGCTTAGATTCACAAATTTGCCATCTCATTGGCTGTGCGGCCAGTTTCCCCATATTCAATATAGGCATAATTATTTTAGTGTGCTTGAAGTTGCACACGTTTTGTACATTATTTCTTTTATTTAACACAAACTTTCTATAAAAAGCGACTCATATAGCTTTCAAATCCCCTTGTATGTGTAAGCCAGCTTTTTAAAGGGACTATAGGATGCTATTGTACAGCTTTCAACTTCTGGGATTGACATATATATGCTAAAATGTTACCGTTGGTTTTATACAGTATTAATTTGTCCTAAAATTTAACTTGTATCCTGTAGTTAATGTTGGACCACAAAGTGAAACGGCTAGTTTCTCTAAAAACCCGCCTCCTGCACCCCAATGCTACACTCCGTTCCCCCGCTCCGCTCTGCTGTACAGCCGGGAGCAGATCACACTGACACAAACAGTGCTGAGCTTCATCTCAAACAGTATTCTGACAAAGAATTTGAAAATCACGAAGTACCACAATGAAACTCTGTTATATTAAGGGCTCAGACGTTTGGTTGATTTTTATTTTTTATGCAGTCAATAAAGCCTATTTCAGTTTATAAATCTCCAGGTTTTAGACAGAGCACAAACCAATATAGCTAAGTCCACTAAGCAAGTCTTTCCAGCCCAGTATATAAAAAAGCTGTGGGTGTTGTTTGCACCCGTTTACTAAACATTCTGAGATGGTACAGATCAATTAATTAACCACACAATGCTGTTATAAGATCAAATAAGCTGCTTGATAAATGGCTAACCCACATTAGCATTAGCATGTAGCCATTTATTTTTCTGTCCAGCAGGCGTCTTTGTTCTTTGATCCAGCTGCTGTTCTTCAGGAGAATAAAATCCTGTAATCCAAGGATCTAAATAGGCGTTTTCACAGAGAAAATAAAAATTCCAACAAATAAAAGTATTTGAAGCTGACAAAAACCGAAGCAGCCATGAGCTGCGAGAAGGAGGAGGGTGTGTTTGAACTCTATCACAGGTAAGCTGCTCTGCAGACACCTCAACACCCCCCTGTTTTCAACTAGTGATGTCTCTAGTCGATTTCTAGGAGAGGGAGGGGCAGCTGCTCAAAGAGCGGAATTCAGGAGGATTACTCAGATATGCGTGAATTAAGCCAAAAACTTCTCTGGTGGTGTTTTTTTTATGAGAAAATTGCATTACAAGATGGTTGAAAACTCCAGAATTTGATTTTGCATGATATAGGCCCTTTAAAGGAGACCCGTGGTCTTTGTCTTTTCATGTGTACAACTGGAGGTAAAATGCCTTGTCCAATGGCATAATGACATAGAGCAGGATAAAGCTGTAATCAAACTCACAACTTTCCGATTACTGGACAACTACTCTAACCACTGAGCCACAGTCACTCAATATCCTAAAACGGTACTTTCTCTTCTCCCTTAGAAACTTTGTATGTCTTGCTTCTGCTTTTCTCCAGACATTTGTATTATTACATGAATACAGACACCAAACTTTATTTGCTTACTGCCAGGTGCTGTATGAGCTGTAAAACAACATTCTAAAATGCTCCTTTGTCTGTTTATTTACTGCTGTTTCGCATACCAAATTGGGAGGGCTGCCAGCTGTTGGAGGTGGAAAAGATATCTCAGCTTCTTGTATCTTATTCAATGGGTTTCCACATTGTGACCCAAGTCAGACAACTTTATTACCCCTTCAATTTATTTGTGTCACGTTGCTGTAGCTGGGTCTGCAACATCTGCTTTATCGTAGCCATAAAGAATGTTGGTGACAGAAGAACAATTGGTTCAAATTCAGTCAGACAGAAATGAGGAGAGGGCGTATGGAGCTATTATAAAGTTGTGTGTGTAATAAGTCCCCAGCCACTATCCTCGTCCTCCCATCAGTCACGTATAAGAGCATAGGGCGCCTGGCAGCTCCAGGAAACCTTCTGGGAGCCAGTATAGCTCCGGTTGAAATGACACATCTTGACATCTTAAATTCAGCAAGATTAAACTCACACTGGCAAAGAAGAGCCAGGTCACTCTGCTGCTGTTTTATTACCCTTTCCTTCTGCTTATTTATACCCCTACAGTTCTTGTAAACTGTCCTCAGAGAGCTCTGTCTTAGTGCTGTACTTGAGGTCTTGAAAATGTAAATAGTTCTCCTGATATTAGTGCAAAAAAGAAAACACAAATCTCACTATTCTGTATTACTGTGTTTTTGTCTTTCTTTCTTTCTAAACAGAGAGGATCTGATGAGTTGAGTATGTACGACAATCCCATCTCAGGCATGAGCAGCATGAGTGGTAAGTTGGTTTCAACCGCCCCTGCATAGGATGGGGGTGGGAGTTGAAGTGGCTTGGATGTTGGCATCTCACAAACCATAAAGTGATATATAGAATTGAAAAGAAACATTCATTGTAGAAGAGGTCTATGCTCTTACAGTAATTTAAAATAAATTGTTTAATTTTGTTAGTGTTTTTAATCTGCAAAATGTTTTAGGTAACAGGCTTCCAAAAATGAATATATTGACACCCCCCCCCCCCCCCCCCCCCCCACCCATGAAACACGAACAGCAAAAAGATAGCTATAGTATAAGGACATTTATCAGCTTTCTGTTAATATGTACTTATTTTTTATCAGTGGGAGGTTAAAAAGGAAGTATATTTTCAGCCTTGAAGCAACATTCCAGATTATTTCGGGGAATTAGTTGTTTTTTTTAAACCAACGTACAAAGGCCCTTCCCAAAACACATATCGACGTAACACCCTGCTCGGGTCTCCAAGGCATTTTTCGAGTTTGTCGTCGTATTTCCCATTGGTTTTTTTTTTTTTTTTTTTTTTGAAGTTGATTTAGTCCTGGTTAGCCGGGGAATGACTAACTATTTAGCAGAAGTTTGCTGTGACTTCCAATAATTTTTCCAGAACACTTTGTACTTTCAATATCTGGCATTATTTTACAATATACTGTATACTAAACTAATGTAAAAGCAGTTTCAAATTAAGAAAAACCCAAAATTGGAATTAGATTTTATAGTTTTGGTAAAAGAAAACACTGCAGATTAACATGAATTACTGATTTTTCTTTATGAATTAATAATTTCAACAGTATAGAATATATTTACAAGTTATATTTTCCTTTTCTCTCACTTGTGCAAAAAAACAGGCCAACAAAAAAGAAATTAAACCTCAAAATGTACACCTGGAATTTTTCTTCTTTTTTAAGTATAAAATGTGTAGAAAAATATCAAAAAAGGAAATGCTTTGGCTAATTTTTTCCTGAACACTTTGAACTTTCAGTATCTGGCATTATTTTACAATATACTGTATAATAAACTAGTGTTAAAGCAGTTTGAAATGAAAAAACAAACAAAATCGGAATTAGATTTTAGATTTTTAGTGAAAACATAACAGTACGGATTAAAATGAAGTACAGGTTTTTCATCAAAAAATAAAAATTTCAATAGAATAGATCAGGGATCCCCAAATTCAGGCCTCAAGGGCCACTATCCTGCATTTTTTAGTTCTTTCCCTTGTTCAACACACCAGAATCACTGATGGCATGTTAGTAGGCCTCTGCAGAACTTTGCCATGATGAGGTGAAGTTGGATAATTTGAATCAGCTGTTTTGGAGCAGAGACTCATCCAAAACTGGCAGGGCAGCAACCTTGGGGACCCCTGGGATAGAACCTGATCTTGTTCTGCTGTGATGATTTGGTGAAAGGCTGTGGTCCCTCGCAGCATGATCAGAACCCCCATCATCCCTTCAGCCTCTTCTGGTAGGCACTGAAGCTCATCTTCCTCTCCCAGCTCCTCCACATCAGACCAGATGCTCCTCATCACAAAAAACTCTAAAAGTAGTGCAAAAAGAAAAAAAAAAATCAGCTGATGTCATACCCACACTAAATTACACAGAAAATGCATGGTAAACTATGGAGATATGCATGCAGAGTGGTAAACTGTAGTAAAACATGACATCTGTATAGTACACAAAAGCTCAGATTTATACATAAAAAGTACAATTGCATGTAAGTTTTACAAATTTTCAAACATAAACTGTTCTAAAAGAACAAAATAAACACATTCAGTATCAAGGCATCCAATTATGTGTACAAGGTAAAAAAAAAAACCCAACCCTGACATTTTCTATGTACTAGCAAGCTTCATTCATCCAGAAATTCAATTCAGTTTATTTATATAGCGCTGTTTCACAACAGATGTTATCTCAAGGCACTTTACAAGAAGAGTTATTACAATACAATGTTTAATTTAGGAATTAGAGAACCACAGAAGATTGCGTCGTGAATTCTCAGCAATCCCTCACACTGAGCAAGCATGAAGCGACAATGGAGAGGAAAAACTCCCTTTTAACATGAAGAAACCTCCACCAGAACCCGGCTCAGCATAAGCGGTCATCTGCCGAGACCGTCTGGTGTTTGGAGAATGCAGCAGAGACACATCAGTCAGAAATTCAAATGAAAACAACATTCAATCAGTCAAACGTTACCTTTTTTACAAGAAATTGCAGCTTCAGCTTCTCCTTCTCTCTCAAAACCAACTAGGTACCTCTTTGGTGGTTTTTGTAATCCGGGAAAGTTGTTTTTCCGACGACTTTCGGCTCTCCTTTTTCCCCTCTCTCTGCCTTGTTTGCATGTGCGGGAGGGGGAGAACAAAGAAGCATTTTTGCGGGCATCCTGCATCGTCGACGACATGTTCAGTGTTAAACGGTTAAGAAAAATAACAAATGCTTTGAAGAACTAGCCTTTTATTATATTAATGAATTATATATATTAGGGCTGGGCGGTATGGCAACATTTTCATATCTGGGTATTTAAAAAAAAAACACATATTGATATTACGGTCTTTTTTTCCATACAAGAACGTTCATATCCACATTATCTTATAGGATAGAACAGTATATTTTTCATCTTCAATCGAGGAGAATAAAAACAATCCTAGGCTTCTTTTTAATACAGTTGCCAAACTCACACATCATCATAGCTCTATTGAGCCAACCATTCCCCCTCTTCTTAGTAGTGACGACTTCATGGAATTTTTTATAAATAAAAAAGACTCTTTAGAATAAGAAAATAAGATAAATGGGAAACTTCCCAAAATGCTTGCTTCTTCCTTAGTTAATGAGGCAGCATCAAAAATGGTTGAACCTAATATGTGCTTGAACTGCTTTAATGCAGCCGAACTTTCAAATCTACAAAACTTATTAGCTTCATCAAAACCTTCAACTTGCATGTTAGACCCAGTCACAACTAAACTTTTAAAATAAGTTTTCCCTTCGATTGCTGCTCCAATTTTAGATATAATGAATCTATCCTTAGTCTATAGATATGCACTACAGGAGTTTAAGATTGCTGTAATTAAACCTCTACTTAAGAAACCATCCAATCAAAACAACTTAATTACCTATAGACCGATATCTAATCTTCCTTTTTTATCTAAAATTCTTGAGAAAATAGTTGCATATCAGATGTGTGAGCATTTATAGGGTAAAATACATAACGTTAGTAAAAAATTAAAAAACTTGCGGTGTTTAATCCTTTGCTGGAACTGCTCCCTGATGCCGTTGTGCTTTTATAAGCCATTTCCATTTTGCAAAGCCGGCAGATGACAAAATCGCTCCCTTTTATTTTAAAATAGTTCTATACCTGACTCACTCAAGCTGATACTACTTGCTCCCGCTATGTTTGTTTTGAAAGTGATGGCGCATTTTTTTGCATCAACGTATTTAGCGTGTCAATGTAATCGATTACGTTGACGCGTCATCCCAGCCCTAGTGCTGTGATAACATGGGATGTGATACAGGCAGTTAAAACGTTAGCAGGTGTTGTTGTGAGTTGTATGAGAACTGGTGAGAGTTACTTGTTAGGGACAATGCAATGTGTGGTTCTTTGTGATGAGGAAATCTGAGTAAATAAACGGTCGCCTGCTAACCGTTGCTACGGAGTTCTGAATGGGATGCACAGTAAACATAGGAGCAGGAGGTGATCGTGATCCTCTATTGGATTTCGATGCGAAATTTTACTTTACTGCCCAGGCCTAGTAGTTATGGCCTTGCCTTTTGCTCTGCGGTCATGGGACATTGCTATGTTGTAAAATGGGCAGTCTACATTTAGGTCTAGTTTATAATTCTCTGTTATCAAGTTTGTGCTCTCTCACACATGTATTGATGGTGAAGTTTTCCTTTTATGCGTCTCCATTGCAGTGAAGTAATTCCCCAGCAGGACAGCAGGGGGTGCAGACCTTTGCTAGTGGTTCTGTCTCGACGCCTCCGGTTGACAACTATTTACTAACTTCAGCTTGTAAACACATATCCACTCAAGAAGCAATGCGCAATAAGAGAGTGAGTTTTGGTGTAGTTGAAAAGCTTTATAGTAGAAGTGCATTTCATATAATACTCAAACACACAAACAAACAGCGGTCAGTTTTGGTCTCTACACATCCGGATGTTGAAAATTGTCTATGGGGAGTCTTGAGTCCCTTCCGGTCGGCCCATGAGTCCCCAAACCGAAAAAATAATGAATGGAAGTCAATGGAGCGATAAAAGTTATTTTCTGGTCCGCTTTGTCTTATGTCCTGAATCACACATATGTTGTACTTCGATCTAAATTATACCTAATGATCTACATTTCGAATGTGTTTGTCCAGTGATTTGGGATGTATTTGATTGTAAAAATTCGCATTTAAAATGCCTACAAATCAGAAGCCATTTGGCTAACGGGAACTAGCTGCCACTTTCCACATGGTCAGGTTTATAGTGGTTTTCTCCGTGTTAAATATTCCTTTCTTCGTCCTGGAGTTTAAGACCCTCGCTCTCCTTCTACTGCAGTTGTAGTCCGCGAAACGTTTTCACACAAAACCTAAAGTAACTTTGGCCTCAGGTCGAAAATCTGCATTTTCTCTGCATCAAAATTTGTTTTTAAAATTCACTGACATCATATGTTCGATCCACGGCCCATTTCAAACTGGATCAGAAAATAACTTATCGCTCCATTGACTCATTCTTTTTTTTTTGGCAGTCAGGTACCCATGGACCGGAAGTAGAAGGGCGTGACTTAGGCTCCCGAAAAGACTATACTGGATAAACTGGCCTTGCAATATGAAGCATCTAGTGCCTGGAAAGTTTGATGGCTCTCCTGATGCCGTTTTCCATACGTACACTACCGTTCAAAAGTTTGGGGTCACATTGAAATGTCCTTATTTTTGAAGGAAAAGCACTGTACTTTTCAATGAAGATAACTTTAAACTAGTCTTAACTTTAAAGAAACACACGCTATACATTGCTAATGTGGTAAATGACTATTCTAGCTGCAAATGTCTGGTTTTTGGTGCAATATCTACATAGGTGTATAGAGGCCCATTTCCAGCAACTATCACTCCAGTGTTCTAATGGTACAATGTGTTTGCTCATTGGCTCAGAAGGCTAATTGATGATTAGAAAACCCTTGTGCAATCATGTTCACACATCTGAAAACAGTTTAGCTCGGTACAGAAGCTACAAAACTGACCTTCCTTTGAGCAGATTGAGTTTCTGGAGCATCACATTTGTGGGGTCAATTAAACGCTCAAAATGGCCAGAAAAAGAGAACTTTCATCTGAAACTCGACAGTCTATTCTTGTTCTTAGAAATGAAGGCTATTCCATGCGAGAAATTGCTAAGAAATTGAAGATTTCCTACAACGGTGTGTACTACTCCCTTCAGAGGACAGCACAAACAGGCTCTAACCAGAGTAGAAAAAGAAGTGGGAGGCCGCGTTGCACAACTGAGCAAGAAGATAAGTACATTAGAGTCTCTAGTTTGAGAAACAGACGCCTCACAGGTCCCCAACTGGCATCTTCATTAAATAGTACCTGCAAAACACCAGTGTCAACATCTACAGTGAAGAGGCGGCTGCGGGATTCTGGGCTTCAGGGCAGAGTGGCAAAGAAAAAGCCATATCTGAGACTGGCCAATAAAAGAAAAAGATTAAGATGGGCAAAAGAACACAGACATTGGACAGAGGAAGACTGGAAAAAAGTGCTGTGGACGGATGAATCCAAGTTTGAGGTGTTTGGATCACAAAGAAGAACGTTTGTGAGACGCAGAACAACTGAAAAGATGCTGGAAGAATGCCTGACGCCATCTGTTAAGCATGGTGGAGGTAATGTGATGGTCTGGGGTTGCTTTGGTGCTGGTAAGGTGGGAGATTTGTACAGGGTAAAAGGGATTCTGAATAAGGAAGGCTATCACTCCATTTTGCAACGCCATGCCATACCCAGTGGACAGCGCTTGATTGGAGCCAATTTCATCCTACAACAGGACAATGACCCAAAACACACCTCGAAATTGTGCAAGAACTATTTAGAGAAGAAGCAGGCAGCTGGTATTCTATCGGTAATGGAGTGGCCAGCGCAGTCACCAGATTTGAACCCCGTTGAGCTGTTGTGGGAGCAGCTTGACTGTATGGTATGCAAGAAGTGCCCATCCAACCAATCCAAATTGTGGGAGCTGCTTCTAGAAGTGTGGGGTGGTATTTCTCCAGATTACCTTAACAAATTAACAGCTAGAATGCCAAAGGCCTGCAATGCTGTAATTGCTGCAAATGGAGGATTCTTTGATGAAAGCAAAGTTTGATGTAAAAACAATCTTATTTCAAATAAAAATCATTATTTCTAACCTTGTCAATGTCTTGACTCTATTTTTTATTCATTTCACAACGTATGGTGGTGAATAAGTGTGACTTTTCATGGAAAACACAAAATTGTTTAGGTGACCCCAAACTTTTGAACGGTGGTGTACCTGACTCATCTGAGCTCGGCCCAGTGTCTACCCATGGTCTTATGCGTTTTGGGAAGGTGTCTGTGTATATGTGTATGGATGTGTGCCAGTGTGTGTTTGGGATGGGAAATGAGTTTGGGAAGGGTCAATAATTGTCATTATGTTATTACAATTGTGGTGAAGGGATGGGAATGTGTGGTCATTTTAATCTGTTAAGCATTTTGAGCTGCATTTTTTTTTTTGTATGAAAAGTGCTTTAAGTTCCCCATTGCAGTGATGGTTCTGGTTAACTAGAGATTATTTTCTTGAGCTTGTGAACACATTCCCCCAATAAGGAGTAATGACTGACAGAAAGTAAGTTTTGATTAAGCTGTAAAGCTTTTTACTAGAAGTGCAGCTCATAGATGCTCTAAAAGATGCAAGGGAATCATTCTTTTCTGACATTATTCACAGAAACAACAATAATGTTATAACATTATTTGCTACAGTTGAAAGATAACTATACCTCCAGTGACAGTACTCCCTGAACTAAACTCCACCAGGGCATGTAACGAGTTTGCCAGCTTCTTTACTAAAAAGATCTTGAAGATCAGAAGATCAATCAGTACATAAGTTCCAACCCCAATACCAACTATTAGCCAAATATAACCCATACAGAGAAAATGACTCACTTCCAAACAATAAATCAAACAAGCTTTGATGAAATTATTGACAAACTAAGCTCTGCCACCTGCTGCTTAGATATCTTGCCAACAAATGTTTCTAAAAAAAGGTCCTCCCAGCCAACAGAGCGGATCTGATCAAAATAGTTAACGAATCCTTCCTATCAGGTGTTTTCACCTGTGGTAATTCTGCATAAGGTTTAAACTTTTATTATTCAGAAGGTAAAAGACTGTTTATATAGTTTGCATGGTTGTAAAAATGGGTCTGTCACTATTGTTTATGCAGGTAAGCTTTTAAGTCATAAAACTCTGGGGTGAGTTTTATTGCAAGCTGTAAAAAACAGGATGTCTGTAGATTTAGGGTGTTGCCATAAAACCATAAACTCAGAATGAGCTTTTAAGAAAAGACGTCTCACCCATATGACTGTATAATTTTCTGACAGCCAATAAGAGCTAAGAGACTGTTTGGAAATGATCTGATTGGAGTAAGATTCGAGGGAGAAGAAACGCCTAGAGGCCCGGTTGTCTATAAAGCTGTGAAATGAAGATCAGTTAATTGTTCAGATTTCTTTAAATCTGGACCACAGGGGAACGACGGGGGCAAAATTCCTCTGTAAAACTACAATTTGTTAATCTGTTCAAAATAAATGTTAAACTGGAAATTGGCTCCATTTTGTCTCTGCTTGAACATGCATTGAATTACTTATGATAATCATTTAATTCAACACACCAAAGCCTTAAAAACAGCAGTTATCAAACCAATACGAAAGAAGAAGAGCCTAGACAGCACGTTGAAAAAAAGAACGATTCAATATCAGCACACAGCTTCAGTTGGTCCAACTAGAAACTACCAACCAGGTCAGAAATCTAGGTGTAATAATGGACTCAGACCTGAACCTCCAGGGTCAAAGGCAATAACAAGGTCATCTATCACCTGAGGAACATTTTTAGTATTAAGGGAATAATGACACTAGGAGATCTAGAAAACTCATCCATGCTTTTATCTCTAGCTGCCTTGATTACTGTAACAGTATCTTCACAGGTCTACCTAAAAAATGAATCAGACAGCTGCAGCTGATCCAGAAGTGTTTTTATTAGTTTATAAATCATTGAATCAGCAAGATTAGTTAATGATCTAAAATTATGTTTTTTTTACTCACTTGTCCCTACTTTTTTTGTATTTTCTTGATTATTTTCTTATTGTTACTGCTCATTTGTATTCTAATCATCAAACTGATTTACAGGTGCTGGTCAGTAAATTAGAATATCATCAAAAAGTTGAATTATTTCAGTAATTCCATTCAAAACGTGAAACTTCTATACTGTATACTTTCCTTCCACACATAGTGATATATTTCAAGTGTTTATTAATTTTCATTTTTATTATTACAACTGACAGCTAATGAAAACACCAAATTCAGTATCTCAGAAAATTAGAATATTCTGAAAAGGCTCAATATAGAAGACACCTGGTGCCACTCTAATCAGCTGATTAACTCAAAACACCTGCAAAGGCCTTTAAAAGGTCCCTCAGTCTTGTTCTGAAGGCTCCACAATCATGGGGAAGACTTCTGACTTAACAGCTGTCCAAAAGACGACCATTGACACCTTGTACAAGGAGGGCAAGACACAAAAGGTGATTGCTAAAGAAGCTGGCTGTTCGCAGAGCTCTGTGTCCAAGCACATTAACAGACAGGCGAAGGGACGGAAAAAATGTGGTAGAAAAAAGTGTACAAGCTCTAGGGATAACCGCACCCTGCAGAGAATTGTGACGACAAACCCATTCAAAAATGTGGGGGAGATCCACAAAGAGTGGACTGCAGCTGGAGTCAGCGCTTCAAGAACCACCACGAAGAGACTCATGAAAGACATGGGATTCAGCTGTCGCATTCCGTGTGTCAAGCCACTCTTGAACAAGAAACAGCGTAAGAAGCGTCTCGCCTGGGCCAAGGACAAAAAGGACTGGACTGCTGCTGAGTGGTCCAAAGTTATGTTTTCTGATGAAAGCAATTTTTGCATTTCCTTTGGAAATCAAGGACCCAGAGTCTGGAGGAAGAGCGGAGAAGCACAGAATCCACGTTGCATGAGGTCCAGTGTAAAGTTTCCACCGTCAGTGATGGTGTGGGGTGCCATGTCATCTGCCGGTGTTGGCCCACTCTGTTTCCTGAGGTCCAAGGTCAATGCAGCCGTCTACCAGGAAGTTTTAGAGCACTTCATGCTTCCTGCTGCTGACCAACTTTATGGGGATGCAGACTTCACTTTTCAACAGGACTTGGCACCTGCACACAGTGCCAAAACCACCAGTACCTGGTTCAAGGACCATGGTATCCCTGTCCTTGATTGGCCAGCAAACTCGCCTGATCTTAACCCCATAGAAAATCTATGGGGTATTGTGAAGCGGAAGATGCAATACGCTAGACCCAACAATGCAGAGGACCTGAAGACGACTATCAGAGCAACCTGGGCTCTCATAACACCTGAGCAGTGCCACAGACTGATCGAGTCCATGCCACGCCGCATTACTGCATTGATGGAGGCAAAAGGATTGAGTGCTATACATGCACATTCTTTTCATGTTCATTCTTTTCAGTTGGCCAACATTTAAAAAAAACAAACATTTTTTTCCTCATTGGCCTTTAAAATATTCTAATTTTTTGAGATACCAAATTCTGAGTTTTCATTAGTTGTCACTTATAAATATCAAAATTAAAAGAAATAAACATTGGAAATACATTGGTCTGTGTGCATTGCATGAATATAATGTACAAGTTTCACGTTTTGAATGGAATTATTGAAATAATTCAACTTTTTGATGATATTCTAATTTACTGGCCAGCACCTGTATGCTGTGAACTAGTCTTAATTATGTAAAGCACCTTGAATTGCCCTGTGTTGAAAGTGTGCTATACAAATAAAATTGCCTTGCCTAAAACACATGCAAAAAAAACACAGCAGCCTGTTTTGTTGTTTTCTACACCTTTATGTTTAAAATTGCCAAAAGACCAGAATATATAAACTGTCCTTTCAATATAAAGCATGCAGTGCCCAAACATCGCATTGACTACTAATAAGATGGACTATAAAGCACCTTTCATGTGAAATGTTCTCTTGCTGTTTTTATGCTGACCAGTCACAGGCATAGACAATGGAACTCTACTCCGTCATTGCGTAGGTGATGGACAGCCCTTGCGTCGTTGGATAATAGCGTTACGTCAATCGGTTTTGATGTAGATGGAGAGGTATAAACTAGGATTAAGTATTAGCTAGTGCTAGCTAGCCTTAGCTCTGTCACGACATATGTGACTCCTGAATTGTGGGCATTTGAATTGCACATTTTTAAAATCAAATAAATCCCAAATTGCTTGACAGTCGAAATCCACATAATTTTTTTAATTTAAATTGAGGTACATCATAAATGTGATTCATGACATAAGACAAAGCGGACAAGAAAATTACTTGTAATTACATTTAAGTTCTCTTTTATTTGTATAGCGCCAATTCACAACAAATGTCATGTCAGGGCACTTTACAACAAAAGTAATTTCTATACAATTATACAAACATTCCAATCAGATTCCCAGCAGATTGCATGAAGTCGTTGACATGGGGTTTTATGGCGCCATTGACTCCAACAAATTTTTTTTTGGCAAGGGGACCCACGGGTTGACAGGAAGGGGGTGCGTTCACATCTAAGTGTCAGAAACGTGCTGCACGCCCCTAGTTAGACGCTTGAACATTCGCACCTCAACGCGGATCCAAAGTGAAATGGACGTGCTTCAACATATGCAATTTTGATGCGTGTGAGGCAAGGGGCAAACTCCGCCCGCAGAATGTGAAGCCAACGCGGAAGTGACAAAAATTGCAGTTCAGCCCTCATCCGCTGGGGGCTGGCT
Organism: Apricaphanius iberus; assembly: GCA_028564705.1. Taxonomy (NCBI): domain Eukaryota; kingdom Metazoa; phylum Chordata; class Actinopteri; order Cyprinodontiformes; family Aphaniidae; genus Apricaphanius; species Apricaphanius iberus. Next base: position 178,766 of record JAPXFQ010000237.1, read on the forward strand.
GCAAAAAGGAGCAACTTCCCATATGCTCCCATGTTAAAAACGCCAACTTTACAGCAAAAATAAACATGTTTACAGCCTGGTTCAAAGAAACCATTTTAGGTTAGATAGTTCAGGTTTACCATCATGACAACTCTGAGGGGGGTGAATTTTTTTCTAACTCCCCCGTTTATTTGTAATTTAATTTTGAAATTATGAATAATTAGGGGCGTGTCTTTCTGATTGACAGGTCCTACTAGGCTAACTCTGTTGGCTAATGGTGGCTAACTGTAGCTAATAGCTTGCTCCATAGTCTGCTTGCGGAGCTCTTCACAGCCTGGAACTAACGTAAAGACTTCAGTCATTTGGTGTTTCTGAACTCCACTATCAGTTGCCTCTGCAGTTTTTATACGGTTTTGGATGTTAATCTGCAATTATTGGGCAAAGATGGCTTGCTGGGGTTTTGATTACAGTAACAGACAGTCCAAGAAGTTTATGCTTTCGGGGGAGGCTTCATACCGGCTGAAGCTTAACAAGCTTGGGGGGTCTCTGTCAGGTGGCAGAGAGGAATGCTGTTCTGGTCGGAGCTTTTATCTCTTTCAACACGCGAGTTGGAGCAGGCAACCGGTCGGGTAGCAGCAGAGCAGCAACGTCGGCAGGACCGGGACGCCGCAGCAGCACCGGTCAGGTAGAGCACCTCGAGACTGAAGAGCGGGAAACGGTTACATCAGGCTGGAAGACTACAGAGTTGGACTCTAGACAGACTGGATGATCGCTGGTTAGATCAGTACTGGTGTGAGGAACACAGCTGGAGGCATAAACTAATGTATGTCTGATGTGAGGTGAGTCAAAAGCCTTTTATGTTTTTTAGGGGATCTGAGTTTTCATGATGACTTTGTGACTACTTTTTGCTGGATGTGTTGTTAAGATAAGCCGACTAAGTCCTCACCCTCCTCCGATGGTAATGGAAATAACACAATATCAGGCCGTATTGATCCGACCCATTTGGGTCTTATTATATTGATCTGTTTTCTCTACTCGAGATGTTTCTGCGTCTAAAGGGATCGTTGTTGAAAAACGGAGTAAAAGTCTCTCAACCGCGGTCTTCTGGCTGAAACTGGCTGCAGCCTACGTTAGCTTCAGTTAGCTCCCGACTAGCTTCTGACTAGCTTATAGCTACGTTGGCTCGGCACGTTAACCCTCCGCCCCCAGCCTCACGGCGCCACTCTCAGCTCCACCTCTTTGCCCATTTTTGGAGTTTCTGAGAGTGACGAGGCGAGTGACGTGAAAAACATGGCGGCGGTGGGAACCGCGCAACTGGCCTCATTTTTGCTATTCAGAAACCTATGGGGGACGTACCGGAAGGTTAGTCCATTGTTTTATACAGTCTATGGTGTGAAGCCAGAAATGCGCAACATTGTGAGAGGACTTTGACGGGAGCAGTCTGCTGGGCTCCTTCCGACCCTCCGGGAGCTCCTGTGGCTGGACTCTGATCTCTGATCCCCATTACATGTTCGTTCTAACTGGCCTCCGGTGAGCTGGGCCTGCTCCAGCGGGAGATCGGCAAGCTGTCCCGCATAGGTCCAAGCGTCGCCTGCCAACTCATCAATTACTATGCTGAGCGGCTGTCCATCTATCTGTCCGCGTTTAGTAAAAGTGTATAATATGTGAGTGGCGTGGGACATGCTATGGTGGAGCCATTGCGAGGCCGTGGTCGTGTTGCGGCCAATAACTCCTCGAGCCTATCCATGTGAGGAAGCTTTTCATGGCTCACTTCTGGGTGGAGAGAGCAGTGCCTCGGGAGCCACAATGGCTCTATTAAGAGCTTTCCTGTTTGAATAGTTTAACCTATTTATTAAAATTATTTTTATTCCCGTCTCTGTATAGAAAACAGCTGGTGTCATATAGCTCGAGGAGAGTAGCCACGGTGTTTATCAGTATTTGCTCCATGTCATGCTGATGCTGTGAATCCATGTAATGCTGCGTTCACACCGCACAGTTTGTCTGCACCAAGCAACGCACCCAACGCATGTAGTTTGACGAATATACATTGAAGCTTCCAACGCTGCTTCTAAGCAAAGAAGAGTGCGTGGGCAGGGTTTCATCTGTTGCCGTACGTTCTGAACTATGGTGGATCGTAACTAGAGAGTGGCTTGGCTTTATTTGCTAGATAAAGCTAGACAACGTTGACATCGGGTGCATCAGCGCTCATTCTTCAAATGCGTTCTGAGTTTGGGGAGTTTAACCATTTGCTACAGGAGCTGCTTATGGATGAGGTTCGCTTTCAGCACTACTTCCGTCTGTCGCGCGCCTAAAGTTACGACCTCCTGGAGCTCAAATCTCCTACCAGGACACCAACTAAAGGTGCTCTGTTCCTCCTTAAGAGCGCCTGTCCATCTGTCTTCGGTGTTATTTCAGATTTTTGAAATCTGCATTTGTTGAAAATGTTTTCACTGGTCCCACGCTTCATTCAAGATAGCTGAACTTCTGTGTTGCTTGCGTTTGCTACGTTGCCGCTTGCAATGCAAGTAATGCTTTAAAAGTTGACGGAGCCAACGCACCGCAGAGACTCTGACGGACCTCTGACGTACTCGACCATAGGCTTTACATGTAATCTTGCCGCAACTGACGCTAGTGTTTGTGGCGGTGTGAAGGCACCATTATTCACAGCATCACTGACTCCCTGTCACCAGGCTCCTGGTTGGTTGACGCGGCAAGAATTTACAGAAAAGTTCAGTTTTTTTAACTTCAGCTGAAGATGCAAAAATGCTGGTCAAGCGGGAACGCACAAAATGGACCACATAAAATAACATATTTTCATATAAAATGACAAGAGCATATTTTCTGATGTGCGTCAAGGCCTCATTTGCGCTAATCTGACGTGTGAATGAGGCAAAAAAGCTTTTACGCAATGCAAATCTGCTTCTGATGTGATGTGGGACTCCCTGACACGCGTCAGTGCGGTTCTCTATTGACTTTACTTGTAAATCTGACACTCACGACGCTTCAAACCGTATTGAACGCACCCATAGCAAAGAACATATTTACACAGACTGGCAAATAAATGCATCCAAAGAAAAAGAAATGTTGGGCATAAATATCTGGGTTGTTTCTAAATATATACTAATATAAATAACAAAAATAATCGCTTCATAGTCTTAGCCTCCGAATCATAATTGAATCAAACATGCCACACCCCTTGTTTACACAAGATGAGACTTTTCCCTTTTGCTTTGAGATCTGAAAATCTGTACTTTTAATTTCAGTATTTTGTTTATATAATTACAGTTTGAAATTTGGTACATTGCCACAAAAGTTTTAAAGTGTTTGTTTTGGAATTTTTTTGGCACTGACTGCTCTCATTGTAAACATGCAGTAAACTGCTGCAGCTTTTCTTTTTCTCTTTTTGACTTTCAGACAGCTGTTATGATGCATACTTTTTTTATTCTGGGAGCTATGGCTGCAACAATTAGAAATTTCGTGATACGATTATAGTCTAATAACTAATCAGTCTAATAAGTAATCAGTTTCACAACAGTCTTTAACTGTTTTTATTTTTTTTATTATTTTTTTTTTTTTTTACTCTGAAATCTGAATGTTATAATTTTCACAATTCGCCTCCCTGACCACTTAGTGCAGAAGCTTAGACAGTTTCAACTTTAAGCACAGGAACAGTACAGGAAACAGAATCAATAAAAAAAGATTTCTATGTGATCATCTTGACATCATCTAATAAATCTTGCTACCCGGGAGCCGACACCTTGGAGAGTTACTCAGGCTTTGGAGTGCGGAGCTGCGCAGGACACTCACCAGTGCTTCTTGCCCACTGATGGAGTAGGGTATGCTGAGGATATCCTCCTACTGAAGCGATCAGGAGAGCCCTCTGTCTAGCACTAGCTATGGCACGTAAAACACTCACCTAGATCTTGTAGAGCTTCTCCTCCATGCTGGCTCTCACTACACCGACTCCTTTATCTGCTACTTTCCACATGGTTAGATTTATAGTGGTTTTCTCCATGTTTAATGCTCCTTTCTTTGGCCTGCAGGCTACAACCCTTTCTCTCCTTCTTCTTCTGCAGTTGTAGTCTGCTAAACGTTTGGCTCCGTTCAAAAATCAGCGTTTTCTCTCCGTGAATTTAAAAAGAAAATTTTGATGGACATCATATTTTCGATTCACGGCGCATTTCAAAATGAATCTGAAAATAACTTTTATCGCTCCATTGACTCTTATTCATTTTTTGGGGGATTTGGGGACCCATGGACCGAAAAATAGAAGGGCGTGACTCAGGCTCCCCATGGATTTACCCTCCATTACGAGCAAGTGTGCAATTCTCATTCATAGACCAGGAAGAAGTTGCACGGCAATCGGGCTACAGCAAGCATTTAATACATGTATTCATTTGCTTGATGTATGATGGCACAGTGTGGATTCTTTCTTCAGCTTGTTTGGATTTAATATTAATTCAAATGAATGAAAATTAAATACTATTATTTATCAGATTATGATGGGATTTCTGGGGTCTTGAGGTCCTTTTGAGAGGATAAGATCAATACCAAAATTGCCAATGTGAAGTCGTATGAATTTTATTAATAATCCATCCATTACCTGTACCATTCCCTGCAGGAATAGTGGTCATCCAGCAACACGTTATAGTGTAAAAGATTTTTTTTTTAAATTGCAAAGTATTGGCTCTTGATGCTGTGGTTTTTCCATGGCATGCATTTCGTGGAGAGGGTAAGGAGATTTGCCATTGCCGCAGCATCCTCTGTCAAGTGCATGAAGAGCTGACATTACATCAATGTTTTGAAATCTCTTGTCCAGGCTCTCCAGGAGAGTGCCAATTAGAGCTGTAATCGGGCCTTAAAAGTTGGGACTGACTCAGCCCAAGAGATTTCAGCCTGAGCCCAAAGAGTATATTTTGATTGAATGCTTATTAAAAGCCTGAATCCGATTATAGCCCGACATTATTCAATACACCTCAGACTTCCAGTTTAAGACGGAAACCTGTCATCTGCAGAAACTCAGAAGACTCTGCAATTATTGGGTATATCAGAGATGGAGAAGAAGCTGAATACAGAGAACTGGTGGACCGCTTTGTGGCATGGTGTTGTTGGGGATATTACCAAAAATTTATCTATTTGGCTATTAATAGTCAATGGACTGCTTATGGCAGTCAATAAGATTCATAATTAATAAAAAATTATTATTATTCGGGGCATCTTCTTTATCATTAACTATTTTAATAGCCAAATGTCTGTCAGTCTCATAATCTGAAGGAATGCATTTTTTACCGTCTAATGACCATAAACCTTGCCATATGTGTGTGCTGAATTAAGAACGACAACAGTTACTTTCCAGAAATACAAGATTGATTTACAAAAAGAAAAATAAGAAAAACATTTTAATTCACCAAGCTAGAAAAAAGGACACACTACTGATTAAAACAAATGAATAGTTAAAAAATAAAAGAACACAAAAAGATGGATTTGTAATAAGATGAGAAACCATTAATTCTGATATGATTCTGGAGGAATCTGGGTCCTTTAAGAACCAAAACTTGATTTAAAAATGCTGAAATTAAAGCTGAATTAGTTTCACTAATTGTAATTAGTTGAACTAATTTAGCACCAGTGGTTTACCTCTAAACCAATAAGCAATATAAGAAAACATAACATTCTTTGGATTAGGAAATGTTTGTTTAAAAATTATCTGGATAAGAGTAATAAACCTTTGGAGAATTACTTAATTCATGGATTGATCATGACAGTAAAACAATCTAATTTCCATATTTTGATCTAATAAGACGAGTTAAACAATCTATTTTTAAACCGAGTTCTGTTTGAACCGTGCTGACCTAAACCAACACGAGGGCTTGTTTAGCTTTAGCTCTCTGCGACTCACGTGGGACGTTTACAGTGTCTCAAATACATTTATTAAACAATAAAGAAAATAAAGGAAGAACTCCCTTCTGAGTGAGTAGCTCAGACAGTAATTACAGAATTTAAACAACTCTTTGCCAGGAAAAGTCTTTTGAAAACACAGATTAAAAATCTCAGGCCTAGGCTTGGTTTACCCAAAGATAGCACATGAAACTTAAAAAGTTAACAATAAAAAAAAGGATTCACCTTTAAAATTAGTTATCCTAACTAATTAACCTCTGCCCAAACATATCTTACGAACGTTTAAAGCTTTCCAAGCGTTCTCCGTTGTGGATGGGTGAGGGGGCTCAGATGATATTAGCCCAGCAGACTAACAAAGGGTTGGTAAGCTAGGCTAGTAGCTCCTGGAGCTTCCGATCGGGACTTCGTTTCCTCCTCCACCACGTGTGGCTCTGTTTCTCAACGGTCCGAAACTCAGAGAGGGGTTTCATCGGGCTCTGAGGATAAACAATGACTTTGTTTTTCAATGTTTAGGACTCACTTAGGGTCGGCAGTCTTTGGGTTCCTTAAAGCAAGTTTCACCAGAAATTTGTGTCTTCGTTCGCTAGCTAAGGAATAAAGTTGGAGATTCTGTTTCTTTTCTGTTGCCCACAGCGGCCGGCAGCAGCTTGCGGAATGGTCTGCAGAGTTCAGGCAAGAAAAACAGGGTTTGTTTATCAACGTTTGTCAGTCACCTGATCGGCTCGGTCAACTTCTTTTGCGTTACATACGGCAACGTAGCAACGCAGAAGTTCAGCTAGTTTAACTTTTGACAGACCCAACGCAGTTAACGCAGTGCGGCAACCAATCAGAGCGTCTCATTGTAGTTATGTCACTATACATGTATCTTGAATGAAGCGCGGGTCCAATGAAAACATTTTCAACAAATGCAGATTTCAAAAATCAGAAATAACACTTACCAAAGACAGATGGACCGGCAGGAGGAACAGAGCACCTGTAGTTGGTGTCTTTGTAGGAGATTTAAGCTACGATGCGGCCCAGGATGTCGTAAAATTAGGCGCGCGACAGACAGAAGTAGCGCTGAAAGCGAACCTCATCCATAAGCAGCTCCTGGAGCAAATGGTTAAACTCCCCAAACTCAGAACGCATCTGAAGAATGAGCGCTGATGCACCCGATGTCTACGTTGTCTAGCTTTATCTAGCAAATAAAGCCAAGCCACTCTCTAGTTACGATCCACCATAGTTCAGAATGTACGGCAACAGAGGAAGCCCAGCCCATGCGTTGTTTTTTCCTCAGAAGCAGGCTATGGAAGTCAAAAAGTACATACATCAAACTTCATCCGTTGAATGCGTTGCCTGATGCAGACCAACTGTGCAGTGTGAATGAACCATGAAGCAAACAGTACTAAGCTTCATCACAAACAGTATTCTCACAAGAATTTGAAAATCACAAAGCACCACAATGAAACTCTGTTATATTAAAGGCTCAGACGTTTGGTTTATTATTTTTTTGTGTGTAAAAAACTGAGTCAAAAAAGCCTATCTCAGTTGCTAAATCTCAAGGCTTTAGACAGAGCCCAAACCAGCACAACTGCATCCACTAAGTAAAAATTTTCAGCCCAGTATATAAAAAAAGCCATGAGTGTTGTTTACATCGGTTTACTGAACATTCTGAGATGCTACAGATCAATTAATTAATCGCACAAGGCAGTTATAAAATCACATAAGCAGCTTGATAAATTGCTATCACACATTAGCATTAGCATGTAGCCACTTCTCTGTCCATCAGGCGTCTTTGTTCTTTGATCCAGCAGCTGCTCTTTAGGAATGTAGAATACAATCCTGTAATTCATGCATCCAAACAGGCGTTTTCACAGAGAAAGTAAAAATTCCAAAGTTCTTATGCAAGCGGAAATTTGACTGCAGATTTCTCACTGCCAGGTGAGACAGCCATCATGTGTCATTCACTTTCTAATAAATGTTCCAATCAAAAATTCCAAGACAAGTGATTACTAAGACTGAAAGAACATAAGTGCACAACAGTGGTTAATAAACATTGTTTTCATGGTTTCACCTTTACAGTCAGGTTGACGAGGCCGAAGACTTGTGAAGCAGCTCTAAGAAGTGCATTTCTGTTGGCACTGTTGTGAAAATACAGATGGAGACTTTGTAGATGGTCCCTGAATGTGCCCATGTAAGGAACTTCGGATGAACCACCCTTACAGGCCGGGGGCGAGGCGATGGGCATCACAGGCAAAGGACAGAAACCAGAGGAAAACATCCTCCATCTGCTTTGCAACACCGTTCATCCTCCCTGTTACAAAAAAAAGAAGTAAATACATGCCACTCGCTCTCTCCATGCTTGCCAGTGGTACTATGGCTATTTTAATTAGTCATCTGATCACACACCTTCCTGTTGATCAGTTTTGACTAGGGATGTCCGATATCATCGGCCTGAAGTCTTTTTCGGACGATATTGACATTAAAATGTAATCTCGGAAATTATCGGTATCGGTTTTAATTTTTATAAGATGTTTTTCACACCATACACATATATATCAAACTCTTCAGGTACTTCTTTTCTCTCTCTGAAAAATATGACAGATTTGAGGTTAAGTGTTTGAGATATTATTTGTTCGAGATAACTTTCAATATATCAAAAGGCTTCTTCTGGGCCAACCTTGACCGTCTATCGGGCACACTTGGTGATGTCATCAGCCACAAAGGTATAATGTTGTTTACATTTTCGAAAAGTAGAAATTTGTCCTGAGTGGTGGGTCACTATTCTATGTGTGAGAAAATGTTCCAGCTACTTTTGAAGACAAAATAAAAATGGCTCCTTTTTTAATTGCCCAACTAAAATTCTAGTACTTATTACATTTTCTAAATTTTTAAAACTCAAGTATGCATGATACAAGATATTTCATTGTGGTTACCTAAAAGGGTTTAGTAGTTTTTGTTTTTTATGAGGGAGGGTCCCCACATATCGGTATCGGTTTATATCGGTATCGGGAATTTTGAATTAGGCTATATCGGTAAATCGGATATCGGTAGGAAAGCCAATATCGAACATCCCTAGTTTTGACAAAACATTGACAAAGTAAAAAGACAACTCAGTGTAAGCAAGTTAGCCATTACTGCAGCTCCATCTCTTCCCAATCCAAACAGCCTCTGTGTTGGGACCTTCTTTATGAGGAGCACTTTATTTACAGCTGCCACAATGGTATTGGCCTTTCTATCAGACATTGGCACTAAGTCAAGGAACTGACTATAGAGCTGCGGTGTTTCTCAATGTCAGTGTATATCTGGGTAGGCGAGGAGCCTTGCTTATGAGGACACCGTCCTTCCTTGGTCAAAGAAAACAGTTAAATGTAACAGCCATCGTAGTAGCATTGTAGCGTAGTAACATTACTTCAGCCATGAAACTGGAAATGTATGACAATGTAAACAACAATTTAACTTTTTTTTTTTACTGTGTATATGTCTGTTAAATCAAATGTTTAAGCAAATTAGTACCTGGTAGCCACCAAAGCTACAACTACAAACAACTAAACAACCATATATAACTGCTTTGGGTCTAAAAAACCAAAAACAATTTAAAAAAGAAAACAAACATTTTAGATATAAGCCCCATTGTTAAAATTAATTGACTTACACTTAAACTGGAAATTTACCCCCAAAGTAGCTGCTGCCGGTTCCTACCGTGCTGTATTCTGGGAAATTTTTGACCGAGAGAAGGCATCAAGGCACCTCACATGTATCCTTGGTCAGTTAGCTAAACTGCAAACAAACGTAGGACAGATGCCTCGGTAGCACATGAGCATTGTAACACGTAGGGGTGGGCAGTATGACAAAATTTCATATCACAGTATTTTTTTTAAAACATATCGGTATTACGGTATTTAACTGTATTTTTTTCCATACAAGACTGTTCATATCCACATTATCTTATAAGAATGAAGAATAACAAATTGCTTCAAATAGTCAATTTTACTGCCATATGAACTGCATCATATTGTTTTTTCCAGACACAAATGAATGCTATGAAAATAATTAAAACGATTATGATTCTAGTAGACATTCTTGATGTTCTAAGACTGAAAGTAGAATTATTTTTAAACCTTACGTTGGCGCAAGCAACAAATTGCATCTTCTCATTGCTTTGCATGTAGTACTGAAGAATGCCGCTAGGGGGCAGAGTATACACTCAGATCGGATTTTGCCAAAGAAGCAGTAAGATAAACATGGCGACCGTAGGTGATTATTAGCTGCTTAATATTCAGATAACAACAGAAAAAAAGACGGCAGAAGTATCTGAGATAAAGCATATTTACAACTATTTTTGATTTCTTTCCTACTGGCTTTACCGCCGTTGACTGTGTTTACCTATAGACGGTCAAATAGCGCTCCACACTCCCCCTACTGGTTACTCACAATAGCACTTATAAAAGATATGCTGTTCGGTTCTCGTCTGACCTTTTAAAGGCTATAAACTTTTTAAACTATAGACAAGGCTCCTCTCTTTGGAATTACTTCATCAGAATTGTGTGCTTCGCTCTTGCCAGCAGCAGTCCTGTCTGAAACACTTCCCCTCATTAAATGTTCCGGAAGTTGTCAGAGCTATTCACCGGTATAGGGGTATATTAAAAATTCATATTATAACGAAAATAAACACTGGTTTTCGGTATGAACCGGTACACCGCCCAGGCCTAGTAACACGCCATGGCAGTCTCTGATGACGTATCTCCAAGGTAACCGGGGCATTGAGAAACACCCCTGGCCTTCAGCATCCATATATGTGAAGAGCTGTTTTCCAAAACGCCATAAATGCCATAAAAAAAAAAGAATATTGTAATCACGATTATTAATCACGATTATTCATCCTGTCTGGAAAAACATCAATATTTATTGTACCAATGATAAACAAAAAATTTGTAGCAACATTTCTTTCTGAAAAATGAAACTTTAGATTAGAATAAATTATAAATAATGCAAAAAAACAAGAACAAACTCCAATACTTTTATATTTAAAAGTAATAACTAAATATGTTATTGCAGAGTGCAATTTCAAAGTGCAACTTAACGGAAACAATTAAAGCTTATGCAGAAAAAGGGCTTGGAGATTAGGCCTACAGGTTCTTGGCAAGAAAAACCAGCCTGTCAACATTTTCAGGCTTGAGAGATGAGCGAATGCAGGTCACTACATTTCCCCCAGTGCTAAAGACCCTCTCCGACGGGGAACTTGTTGCGGGAATGCACAAATACTTTTAAGCCAGCTTTGAAAGACGTGAGTAGAGGCTTTGATGTTCCTTCCACCAGTCCAGCGGGTCCTTTTCACTGTCAAGGTTGGCACACTGTAGGTAAGACTGGAGCTCAGAGGCAACAGCCTGTTGTTCCTGGTGAGGAGAGGGTCTCGGTGTGGTTGCCCCAGTGACCTTGAAGAAGCTCCCCAAGGTCTTCTTTTTCTTAGATGTACTGGGTACATCCTCTGCAGCCTCTCCACTTGGACCATCTGGGCCCTTTTCTTTGAAAAGTAAATCATAAATGAAATAGAAAAAAAAATCAGTCTAATAAAACATATTTAAAGTCCATATTCAGATTATGGCATAACAATATCCTCTCAGCACATTAAAATCTTTAATTTATTTCAAAATCTGTATCTAATGTATTCACAATTACTCCTCACCATGTTTGCAAAGGCAGCCATCTCAGACAAAATTTTTTCCTGGATTGATGCAGTACTGTCCTCATTAGCATATCTCAACTTGAAGCGTGGATCAAGTGTAGAGGCCATGTCAAGCAGTTCTTGTGTCACTGGATCCTTGTATTTTTCTTCCAGATAAGTGAGGATTTTGGTTTTGATGGTGTTGGTCAGGTCTGCAACATCACCGCTTATGTTGAGGATAGAGGAGCTGAAAAGGTGGAGGACTGGTTTCACAAAAGAAATACTGACATACTTCTCACTGGACAGCGCATCAGTAAACTCAATCAGAGGTTGGAGGGCTTTGTTGATGGCTTCCAGGACGTCAGTGTCCTGCCATGTTGGGATGAGGTGCCTTGATTTTCGGTCAGAAGATAAGACTTGTGAAATCGCCCTCTGCTGTTCCAGGATTCTTGCGATCATTGCCTGTCTTTATCCCCACCTTGTTGGGCATTCTGTCTTCAGCCCATGCTCTGGAAGCTTCAGCTCCTTTTGAGCCCTTGCTAGCTCCCTTTTACGCCTCCAGCTGTGGGAGAAACTGCTGACAAGCTTTTTGCACATCCCTATTGCACGGTCAATTCGTGGGTCTTTCATTGCTGTCTCTATATAAAGAACATAAATCATGTAAGTAAAACAGAACAGAATGGACATTAAAATTGTTTGCATATTCATCCAATCACTACTTACTTTTTTGACATTTAATTTAAAAATTGTGAAATATTTTTCATAAATGATTTATTTGATTATTAATCCATTGACATCTCTCCATTATATTGGCAAATGTTATATAAAGTTTGTTTCTATTCTTTTTTTCTAACAATATGTACTATTCTGATCGCTCATAATATATTTTTGTTTTTGTCTGCACAAAATAAAGCACATCAATACATTTTTAATAGTAGGCTATTTATCATTATTATTATTATCATTATTATTATTCGTAGTTTACAACTCACCTATTGCTAGATGGAGCCTATGGCCAAAGCACTGAAGTCTTGTCCATTTATTCAGAGAGGCCGCCTTGACGACATTAGACCCACTGTCTGTTGTGATGCAGACAAGTCCCTCCTCTTGCAGGCTCCAAGAAGCCAGCGCCTCCCGCTGTCCCTCAGCTATCGTTTCTCCTGTGTGGTCTTGTGGGAAAAATGAAGTTTGCAAGCACCGACTTTTCATTTTGAAATCCCTGTCTATGTAGTGGATTGTCAAGGACAGGTACGGTTCCATTGTTCTACTTGACCATAGGTCGGTCGTGGTTGCAAAGTATTCGAGAGTTGACATCTCTCTCTCTATTCCCTCCCGACATTTTTCATACAGCGCAGGCAACGCCACTTTGGAGAAATAATTACGTGAGGGGATCTCGTATTTTTTGTCCAGTGTTTTGACCATTTTTCTGAACCCTTCATTGCTCACAGTATTGATCGGACACATATCTTTGGCCAAATAAAAAGATATTGATAATTTTGTGAATTAAGGTTGGCTTTGGCCTTCATGCATTCCTCATATTTATGTTTGTGATGTTTTTTAAGTTGGTTGAACAAATTAGTTGTGTTACTTTGCGGGGCAGACACCACTCTGTTACACTCTTTGGATATAACTTGCTCCTGTTTAGTGTCACTTGCTCTGAATCCGAAACAACTCCAGACAATGGACGTCGAACCGTTTCGAGGCACAAGCTCCTCACCGCGGTGCTCCTCGTCTCCAGATACAGCTGTGTTTTCTATTCCCGACAATAGTCGCTCTCATCAGTACAACTGGCTACCTCCGTAGTGTGTCATAGACTGCAGAGGGCGGCTGTGCGCGGCTTTTATTTAGGCAGCTTAAGTAAGGTTTAGCCAAGCGTTCGGCCCCTGGTGGTTGGCAGACTATTGGTTGAGCCGGTGTGTGATAAGAGGCCGGTAGAAGAGCTCTCATTTTGAACGTAAATATCGTTGACGATCAGGTTCATTTAATCGTGGCCACCAAAATCGTGATCACGATCAAAATCCGATTAATTGTGCAGCCCTACTTAATACTACCTTAAATGCAGATACAGCTGCTTTATAACCGACACAATGGCTCTTATCAGTTTCCAGCCCTATAGTCACAGAAGTATTTAACCCCCCAATAATAGGCGTCCTGAAATGCTCAGCCTATTCAAGGCAGAAATATGTAAATGCAAGACAAAACAGTTTATACATAAGGATTTCAGAATTTAAATGACTAATTTATGCCGGGCATACACCAAAGGATTTTCAAAGTCTCAGACTAAAAACTGGTAGCAAGAGGAAAAAAATGCCAAAGCACTCATCTAGAAATAATATAAAAAGCCTTTATTAAATCACATGGCTAAATGGTATAAAATTGCTCCAACGCGTTTCGGCTAGGGGCCTTCATCAGGGAGTGTAACCTGGTAGTGTTTAGAAATCTTGCTGGAGTCTCGGCGTGCTCCCATTGTCTTGTTCGTTAAATGTAAGGTGATAATCTGCAGTTGGCAACCCGATTTATGCCAGACTTTCTCTAGTCTTTTGAATCAAACATGTTTGATATTGCAAGTCCTAGTGTAGTCGTAGTAACGTAATACAACCAACAACCAATACAGCTGTTCTGACACAAGTGGAAGCTTTAAGCTACAGAGCCCAGCAGGGGTTAGGTGCAGAAATAATTTTTGAAGGGTAAGAATCCATACCCTCGTTTTATTAAACTGTGCGTATAGATTTGTAATCTGTTCCCTTCGTTTATTCAACTGTGTGGGGGGTCCTGTCTGCTTCGTAGTGTACCCTGACTGTATGAAATTATTGCTGCTATGGCACAGAGGTTAATACGCAGGATGACCACCGCGATAAGGGGTTCGAATCACGCTCATGACTTAGTTTTGCAGCTTAATACGCATATTTTTCTTTCTTTTTTTGGTTCCTGCAGGAAAGTATACTATAAAGATAGGCGTCATAATTGTAAATAACATTTTTTTAGCCACCTTTGGAGCCTGGCCGGGTCTATACAGAGGAAATACAATATTTAAAGACAGACCAGTCATAAAATTTGTCGCATGGCTGAAAAATTGCCTAGAAATGGGCCATAAATTTCAAAGTGTATACCAACCTTGCCCCCTGGAATACAGGCACAAATCAGCGCTATCTGTGCATCTGCATGGATAAAGTGATACAGCATAAACACCTTGCATTAAAAATATGAGTTAAGCAGTTACTTGTTGATACAGTACCTATTTTGAAGTCTTCATTTGACATAAAAAGTAGGACAGAAGCCGAAACAACCACTTAGTAGCGCTCCGCAGCTGCTATTAACCAGCCTTCGAAATCATAGAAAAAGAAGGACCTAGCTAAAAATGGCTACAGACGAACTGTCAACCATTGACACCGCCGCAGTTTTGGCAGATAAATGTACATGTAGCAATGTTACTGAGTACTGTAATTGTTTTTTGACTGATTTACAGTCAAAAAAACAATTACATTTAACATTTAATTTGTTAAGTCATACCAGACAAAATAACGGCTAGAGGATGGCGGGACCACAGGCGAACGCAACGTAAACATCTGGGTCAACAGAAGTCATATGGGTCAAAGGAGACGCAAAATGGTGGAGCAGTATGTCTGATTTCTTGCCTATCAAGCGATAGTTTGCTATGCAGTAGTACATTAACAGGTGAGTAATAGTTGCTACGTAGCCTATAGTAAATACTAAGGATTTGGATGCAGGGAATGTCAAAGGCCTTTTCTGTATAAGCTGTAATTGTTTCCCATAAATTGCACTTTGAGATTGCACTCTGCAATAACATATTTAGCTTGTACTTTTAAATATATATGTATATATATATATACATATATATTGGAGTTTGTTTTTGTTAGTTTTTTTGCATTATTAATCATCTATTCTAACCTAAAGTTTTATTTTTCACAAATTTTTTTTAAAAGTTTATAATTGGTGCGATAAAAATAGATATTTTACAGGACTGGATAAATGATCGTGATTAATAATCGTGATTACAATATTGATCAAAATAATCGTGATTATTTTTTTGGACATAATTGTGCAGCCCTACTTTTAACTGCTTGTTAAGCTAATTTGTCTGCAGTGTTTCACTTCCTTCTATGAGGTTGCTTTTTAAATTAGTGGCTGATATTCCCAGCCATGTCTGCAATGCTCAAATCCATTAACGTTATTCTGACACGGACGACTTTAAAAAAATAAACATGACATGCTTAGGTGTAAAAAAACAAAAACAATATTTACCTGATTGAAGAGCCGGGGGTAAATCAGGACGCCGATTGCACCAACTAGCGGGAAAACCCTATTTTTCTCTTCTCATTACACCCCTGCTGATACCGTGCCCCCATAGTGGCGCAACATTGCAACTGCAGTTAAAATAGCATCCATATAGCTGGGGGCAGAGCCAAATCAGGCTGGGGCAGCACAAAATTAGCTGGAGGCGGTCGCCACGCAAATTTGAACACAGGAAAAACCCTGTATGTATATATATTACTGCATGGACCTAATTCAATAACAGTGATAGATAGATAGATAGATAGATAGATAGATAGATAGATAGATACTTTATTCATCTCCAAGAGAAATTCACAGTTCTAGCAGCTTACGGGAACACAGGGGCATGCAGGGAGAATACAATATAAAAATTTAAAAGAAGAACTAAGGTAAAATATAATGGTATAAAAAAGTATAATGTCTGCCAGTCCAGTTCGGAGTGCAGTTGTGCAGATGTCAGTATGCAAAAACAGTTGAGTAATGGTCAGTTTGTACGTACTTAGACTCCAACTTGTAGATGTGTGTGTATGATAAAGTGCATGTGTGACCGAAGGTGCATGGTGTGATTAGCATTAAGTCCAGTGTTCTATGGTTGATTTTATGGCCCTCCCCCTAGAGTTGTTGAAGAGCTGCATGGCGTGGGGGAGGAACGATTTCTTCAGTCTGTCAGTGGAGCAGGACAATGACAGCAGTCTGTCACTGAAGCTGCTCCTCTGCCTGGAGATGGCGTTGTGCAGTGGATGGTGTGGACTGTCTATAATGGACAGTAGCCTGTTCAGAGTCTGTTTCTCTGCCATAGATGTAAGGCTGTCCAGCTCTGTGCCAACAACAGTTCCTGCCTTCCTCACCAGTTTGTTCAGGCGTCCAGCGTCTTTCTTCTTGAGGCTGCCCCCCCAACACACCACTGCGTACATGAGGGCGCTCGCAACTACAGACTGGTAGAAGATCTGTAGCAACTTCTTGCAGATGTTGAAGGACGCCAGCCTTCTGAGGAAGTACAAACGGCTCTGTCCTTTCCTGTACAGGGCGTCTGTGTTGGCAGTCCAGTCCAGTTTGTCATCCAGCTGCACTCCCAGGTATTTGTAGGTGTGAACCACCTCCACACAGTCACCTTTGATGTTGACAGGCTCAAGGTGCGGCCTGATTCTCCTAAAGTCCACCACCATCTCCTTGGTCTTGGTGGCGTTTAGGAGCAGGTGGTTAAAGTCGCACCACGTGACAAAACGTTGGATCAACTCCCTGTATTCCTCCTCCTGTCCACTCCTGATACAGCCAACGATAGCTGTGTCGTCCGCGAACTTCTGCACGTGGCAGAGCTCCGAGTTGTACTGGAAGTCGGACGTTTACAGGGTGAACAGGACCGGAGAGAGCACAGTTCCCTGCGGTGCTCCAGTGTTGCTGGTAACAGTGTCGGACCTGCAGTCCCCCAGTCGAACGTACTGAGGTCTGCCGGTCAGATAGTCTGTAATCCATGCCACCAGGTCTGATCCTACTCCCATCTCTGTCAGTTTGTGCCTGAGGAGCAGAGGCTGGATGGTGTTAAAGGCGCTCGAGAAGTCCAAAAATGTAATCCTCACAGCACCACTGCCTCTGTCCAGGTGAGAGAGAGAGAGCGGTGAAGCAAGAAGATGATGGCATCCTCCACTCCAACCTTCTCTCTGTAAGCAAACTGCAGAGGGTCGAGAGCGTGGTGGGTCTGTGGCCTCAGGTGATGGAGCAGCAGCCGTTCCATGGTCTTCATCACATGGGACGTCAGGGCGACCGGCCTGAAGTCGTTCAGCTCCCCAGGATGTGGTTTCTTGGGGACTGGAATGATGCAGGATGTCTTCCACAGCTGGGGGACCCTCCCCTGTCACAGGCTCAGGTTGAAGATACGCTGTAGGGGGTGTCCCAGTTCCTGCGCACAGGTCTTCAGTAGTCTGGGGGAGACCCCATCTGGACCTGTAGCTTTGTCGGGGCGTAGCCTCCTCAGCTCTCCACATACCTGAGCTGCTGTGATGGTGGGTGGTGTGAGCGGGGGAGGGGAGGTGTCCTCCTCTGTGCTGGAGATGGCTTGTGGGGTTGGGTGGGTGGGGGTTGCTGTGCTCGTAGGTGTAGGGAGATCAAACCTATTAAAAAACTGGTTTAACTGGTTTGCTCTTCCCACATCAGCCTCAATGGGGGCTCCTTTCTTTGAGCTGCAGCCAGTGATGGTCTTCATCCCCTCCCATACCTCCCTCATGCTGTTGTTCTGCATCCCTTGTTCTATTTTCCTTCTGTATTGCTCCTTCCCCTCTCTGAGCTGGACTCTGAGTTCCTTCTGTATCCGCTTGAGCTCCTGTGTGTCACCATCTCTGAAGGCCTTCTTCTTCTGGTTCAGGAGGCCTTTGATGTCACTGGTTATCCAGGGCTTGTTGTTAGCGAAGCAGCGCACAGATCTTACTGGAACAACAACGTCCATACTGAAGTTTATATAGTCCGTTGTGCAGTCAACCATCTCCTCCATGTTGTCATTGTGAGACTCCTGCAATGCGTCCCAGTCAGTGGTCTCAAAGCAGTCTTTCAGAGCCTGCTCAGCTTCAGGAGACCACTTCCTGAATGAGCGTATGGTTATTTGTGACCTCCTCCCTTTTGGTGTGTAGTGAGGTTTGAGCAGGACGAGATTGTGGTCTGCTTTCCCCAGTGCAGGCAGGGGGGTGGCACTGTATGCATCCTTGACGTTTGCATACATCAGATCTAAAGTCTTATTTCCCCTGGTGTTACAGTCCACATACTGGTGGAAAGCAGTCAGTGTTTTTTCCAGTGTAGTATGGTTGAAGTCCCCAGAGATAAGCATTAGAGCATCAGGATGCTGAGTTTGTAGTTTAGCTACAGCGCTATGTATGACGTCACACGCCGCCTCCGCGTCGGCGCGCGGAGGAATGTACACAGTGACAACAATGGCGTGGCTGAACTCCCGCGGCACGTAGTAGGGACGTAAACTTACAGCCAAAAGTTCAAAGTCCTTGCAACAGTGGGATATTTTAACGCTCACATGCCCAGGATTACACCACCGTTTGTTTACATACAGTGCGAGTCCTCCGCCTTTGCGCTTCCCGCAGGCTCTAGCGTCTCTGTCCGCTCTGACTGTGCTGAAGCCCGCTAGCTCCACGTTAGCATCTGGGATGCTAGCTGTTAGCCACGATTCAGTGAGGCACAGTAAACTGCACTCCCTGTAGATCTTGACATTCTTTGTCAGCACAGCCAGTTCGTCGATCTTATTCGGTAGTGAGTTAACGTTTCCCATGATCATCGACGGTACCGGAGGCTTGTATCTCCACTTTTTTGCTAGCCGCTTAGCTTTTAACAAAGTGCCGGCTCTGCAGCCTCGGTACGGCTTCCTTACCTCGTCAGGTAAACATGGAACCACACCGATGCGGGACTTTGCTCTCAGAGCGTGTAGAAAGTTCCTCGAGTAAACGAGTCTCGGCTTAGAAGAGTCCATATCCATAAGATAGAGTAATACCTTTCTAGAGAACCAAGAAATGTGTGAATGGAAATGATGTATTATGGGACTAAACATAACTCCGCTCCTCTCCCAAAAACAAAAAATGCCAATGATGCATAGTTTAAATTGTAGAGGAAAATTAATTGATATATTATGTAGGCTACAAAATAGGAAAGGGGAAACTACAAATGGACTGAACTTACACTCAACAAAAATATAAACGCAATACCTTTGTTTCTGCTCCCATTTATCATGAGATGGACTTAAAGATCTAAAATTAATTCCAGATACACAATATTTCCATTTCTCTCAAACATTGTTCACAAATCAGTCTAAATGTGTGATAGTGAGCACTTCTGCTTTGCTGAGATAATCCATCCCACCTCACAGGTGTGCCACATCAAAGATGCTGATCTGACATCAGGATTAGTGCACAGGTGTACCTTATACTGCCCACAATAAAAGGCCACCCTGGAATGTGCAGTTTTTTGCTTTATTGGGGGTCTGGGGACTCAGAACCGGTCAGTATCTGGTGTGACCACCATTTGCCTCATGCAGTGCAACACATCTTCTTCGCATAGAGTTTGTCAGATTGTCAATTGTAGCCTGTGGAATGTTGGTCCACTCCTCTTCAATGGCTGTGCGAAGTTGTTGGATATTAGTGGGAACTGGTACACGCTGTCGTATACGCCGGTCAAGCACATCCCAAACATGCTCAATGGGTTACATGTCCGGTGAGTATGCTGGCCATGCAAGAACTGGGACATTTTCAGCTTGCAAGAATTTTGTACAGATCCTTGCAATATGGGGCCTGCATTATCTTGTTGAAATATGAGGTGATGTTCATGGATGTATGGCACAACAATGGGCCTCAGGATCTCATCACGGTATCTCTGTGCATTCAAAATGCCATCAATAAAATGCACCTGTGTTCTTCATCCATAACAGATGCTTGCCCATACAACCCCACCACCACCATGGGCCACTCGATCCACAACATTGACATCAGCAAAGTGCTCACCCACACAATGCCACACACGCTGTCTGCCATCTGCCCTGAACAATGTAAACCGAGATTCATCCGTGAAGAGAACACCTCTCCAACGTGCTAGACGCCATCGAACGTGAGCATTTGCCCACTCAAGTCTGTTACGGCGACGAGCTGGAGTCAGGTCAAGACCCAGATGAGGACGACGAGCATGCAGTTGAGCTTCCCTGAGACGGTTTCTGACAGTTTGTGCAGAAATTGTTTGGTTATGCAAACCAATCGTTTCAGCAACTGTCTGAGTGGCTGGTCTCAGACGATCTTGGAGGTGAACCTGCTGGATGTGGAGGTCCTAGGCTGGTGTGGTTACACGTGGTCTGAGGTTGTGAGGCCGGTTGGATGTACTGCCATTTTCTCTGAAACGGCTTTGGAGACGGCTTATGGTGGAGAAATGAACTTTCAGTGCACGAGCAACAGATCTGGTTGACATTCCTGCTGTCAGCATGCCAATTGCACGCTCCCTCAATGCTGGTGGCATCTGTGGCATTTTGCTGATGCACATTCCAGGGTGGCCTTTTATTGTGGGCAGTATAAGGTACACCTGTGCACTAATCATGATGTCAGATCAGCATCTTGATGTGGCACACCTGTGAGGTGGGATGGATTATGTCAGCAAAGAAGTGCTCACTATCACACATTTAGACTGATTTGTGAACATTGTTTGAGAGAAATGGTAATTTTGTGTATCTGGAATGAATTTTAGATCTTTAAGTCCATCTCATGGAAAATGGGAGCAGAAACAAAGGTGTTGCGTTTATCTCAAGGAACCAGTGGGGACCAGTCCCAGCCTGGTCAGCGGCGAGCATGAACTGATGAAGCCTCTTGGCTAAGAGGTGAAACGTCTTCCAAGACAAATTACCAAGTCCAATTGCGTTCGATTGAAATTTCCTTGAGATAACCATGACCTGGATGAATGAGAACCTAGTTTATATTTTTGTTGAGTGTATATAGCGCTTTTCTAGTCATACTGACCACTCAAAGCGGTTTACATTGAAGCCGCATTGACCCATTCACATTCATACACCGACAGCCAACATGATTCGGTAGGACAATGTAGAATTTTTGTGGTTAAGTGCCTTGCCCAGGGGCAGATCGCCATGTAACTAGAGGAAGCTGGAATTGAACCTACGACCCTCCAATTGCAAGCCAACTACTCTACCACTGAGCCACAGTCGCCGTAATACTCACCATTTGTTGAGTAATAGAGCTGTGAATGAAATGGGCTGTCTTGGTTGACCCATGAAAGAGCCCTGTCTGTGTTGTGACTGTTTTTTCTCTCCTGTCCCACTTTTCTTTCCTGCTTCTCCTCTACTGGTGCCTTTACAACTAGTCTCTCCTCCTCTACTTCTCTCTTGGTCCTTTTACCCCACTTGTTCTGCTACTTCTTCACCACTTGCCTTCCCTGTTTCTTCACTTGTTAATGCTGCCCTTAACCCTTGTTCTTCCTGTTATCCCTTGCTTGATAAAATGAGTCATGTAAGAAATAGCATTTATACAGCAGTTCGTTCAGACCCTGGCAATATTTCTGATTGACATTGTAGTGCCCACCACTTTTAAGACCTGATGCGGAATTTCTGACATGTACAGAACTAACATCCTCCTAGCTCAATTTCCTTATAATCAGTATTAAATCACCAATTTTTTTCTGTTTGGATGCTGCTGCTTATTCTTTGTAGTTTATAAAAAGACTTGCAGTCCGCTGCAAATACCTTTATGCATTATTCAAGCCTATGCATACATTCATGCAAAAGAGGGTACAGTACAGACTAACACATATTTCCTAATACAAAGTGTTATAAATCTGCGGCGTTACCCTCTCTGTGCAAACATTCCCCAGAGGACTGGGTGGGCGCACATTGCAGCCTTTGGCTTATTTTTAGCCCATTTTCCAGTAATGCAAATTTTTTTGCAATTGGTTCTTCTTCAGAGCCACATAAGAAAGAATTTCTCCTTCCATATTTAATAAAAGATTACTTCATTTCTCACGTTTTGAATACAAAGTTGCTGTAAAAGTATGATGTTAACTGTAGCAGAATAATGTACGGTTCCAATTTTACCAACCTTGTTGAACCTTCTGTATAGAAGAAATAGCATATTACCCTCATGTGGCATTGCTTACTTATTTGGATATAGGAACGGTTAGCCTACATTATTTGACAATGTGTCCTACATGATGCGTCATTGGTTCTTTTACCTGACCAGAACTCTCTGTTGACTTTCTTTTTTTTAAAAACATTTGAGAAGCCTCATCTGAAATTGCAACCCTTTGTTAATGCAATGTGAAGTGTATCAAATTAAAAGTATGACCACTAGTTGGGGGCTGTTTTCACCATCTTGGTTCCAGTGGGTTAACTAGATCTAGTAATAAAAACGGAATCTGTTATGGATGAAACGGGCTGGAATGTTTAGAATGCAGTGACTGATTTTCTACAGTTAAATTAGGTTTTAAAATTACAATATATAGTCTTACTCACGATATCGTGATACATCTCAATATATTGTATTGTCCCATTTATATCGAGGTGCACCGATACACTAATGCATAATATCGGGAGTAGGGCTGGGTCTCAATTCAAATTTCAAGAATCGATTTGATTCCGATTCACAAAAGTTAGAATCGATTATCATGATCTGATCCAGCTCGATGTTGATATGGGTCAGTGCTAATAAACGTTTTTTTAAAGCTGTTATTTTAATGATATGCCTGATATTCAATGACTTAACACTAGGTAAGTAACAGTTCACCATGGAAAACTGTATTAACCCTTTCAGACACAAAACTTAAAATGGCCGTCTGGACTTTTCCTTCCTATTTCAGTTTTAAAAAAGGCAAACTATTCTAATAAATAGAATCGAATTTTGAACTTGTGTATCGATTCGTTTCGATTTCTACAATAATCGATGCAGAAACGATTTTTCGATTATTTCAACACAGCTCTAATCGGGAGCACTGCTCATGTAAATCTAAAAGCTATTTATCCGTTGCTACCTTTTTGCCTCGAACTCAACACTCCTTGCGCTGCTCTAACTTCACCTTGCCTTTGGGCTCAAGAACTAAAAAGGAGTAATAATGCTCTGATGCCCCACCTCCCTGCTGCCTCTACGCTGAGTTCACGTGCAACAGCAGAGTGGCTCCTGCTGCAGCTTTGAGAAGCAGCAGAGAGAAAAAATTATCTGTATTTTGCAGGCAGGGCGCTGGAATTTTAGCCGTGGCGCAGCACATGGTAACATCTATGGAAGGGAAATGGCTATGCAAAAGTGATTTTTTTGTTCAAAGAACTTCATTAACATGTTTTGTTCTGAACATAGCTGTTTTGTTCAGACCATAACTTGTTAAAGAGGAAGCAAAATATCCCCCCTTTAAATATGGTAGGAGTTATGATTACTTAAAATAAATTTTTGGGGAAAAGTACATCCATCCATCCATCCATCCATCCATATTTAATTTAAATTGGTGCTTATCTTAAGGGTATATTTCACTGTTTTAAATGTGTTTTCACAGTTTGTTCATTTCTACTTCTATATGTGAATATTTTTCTAGTGTGGACTTGAATGGTGTGCTAATAGGTTAATCTGTCTTGAATAATTCTAAGATTCTACAAAATTAATCTCCCAGGAAGTGAACTGTTATCATTGATTTGTGCAGTTTACTTTCAACCTTAGATGTGGCTTCTGATGAAAGCACCTGTAAGAGGCTCAGAGTGGAGGAGGCTTCACCATCACGTGTTCTCCACATCAGAAAGCTGCCCAATGAGGTCACAGATGCTGAGGTCATCACTCTTGGCCTGCCGTTTGGCAAAGTCACCAACATCCTCACACTGAAAGGAAAGAACCAGGTTAGTGGATGAACTCTCATCAGTTTAACACATTAAGATCCACACTGGATAGGTCGGGCCTTCTTCAGTAGACATTGGTCATAATGTCTACTCATTGGTTATAAACTGGTTGTCTTACTGCCCCATTCAACTGCATTGGCGACATTCAGTCTTGTTATCAAGAAGAACATCAGGAACGCACCCCTCGGTCAACATAAAAGCTGGGTAAAAGCTTATTGTCTGCTGTGGAAGTGGGCTGTCAGAGATACAGTGGCATCCATTTCCAAGATTCCTGTCAGATACAGCTCCTTTATTCTCAGTACAGTTTGTGTCAATGGCTGATTAAACTTGATAGATTGACAGCTGTTGCTGTTGAGTGACAGTCACAGTTAAGCCACTGATGGTGGAAAATCAGCTCTCTGATCTGTATCGAGCTTGTTTTTCATTTTCTTTTGTTTAGCAAGACATCTGGGATTTTGACCAAATGTCAAGGGAATGGATGATTGAATTGACAGTAGGTGAGTTGTTTCTGTGTTTCTCTGCTTTCAGGCCTTTTTGGAGATGGGGACAGAAGAGGCGGCCATAACGATGTTCAACTACTACAACACAATTACCCCACAGATTCGCAATATCCCAGTCTTTATTCAGTACTCCACTCATAAAGAACTGAAGACTGATTTAACCAACCAGGTTAGCAGTATTTAACTGTGTCAGAAAAAGAAGGACAGCGTACTTTTATGTCACCACGAGTGAGCAAAGACCAAAGAACATATCTGACAGGTCAGAGAGGAATGGATGTTATTATCTGAACATGGAAAGAGTGTAGCACAACTGCAAACCCACCCAAGGTTTTGCCACCATCTAAGCTGACCTAATGGGCATGGAGACCATCATACAAGCAGCAGAGATGTCCATGTAGAAACTGCAGAGATCAGCTCTTCAGGTTGTAGAATCTGCTGACAGGACAGCTAGCAGTTTTAAACTCCACAAACCGGGCCTTCAGGCAATAATGGCAAGAGGATTTGTTGTAAGAAAATCAGGGGAAAAAATGCTTTTTTGTAGTTTTTAACAAGCTGTGGGTAAGACACACGAAACCTGTGGGTGACACAAAGGAGGTGGCAGCGGTATGCTGTGGGGGACAGGGAAGCCAGTCAAGGTTGATGTGAAGATGGAGGGAGGTGAATTGAGGAAATCCCAGGGGAAAAAAAAGTTTGATGCGGCAGAGTACTATAGACATAGCCAAAGGTTCAACTTCAGTCAGGACAAGAAGTCAGTGCTGCCTGAAGACGAGAAAACCAGGGGACCTGGGGCTGATCTTAAACAATGAGAGAAAACTTAAGCAGCTTTTCATGTGTTGAGCTTAGAAATCAATTCTGCTGTGTTGTTTTGGGTAATATAAAGAGATCTAGTTTGTACCTTTAAGTGACTAAACCCGAGAGGATCTGAAAGGGACTCCATGCTGAATGTGAGAGAGTGGAGTTTTTTCCATTTATGTACACAGTTTGGCTTACATGGGAAATAAGGTCTTATCTTGGAAAAAGATCCTGTATTCAGCATCTATCTGTATTTGATCAATGCCTTTCTGTGACTGCAGTATCTTTCATCATCTGTTTCCAATTAGTTGTTGATAGTTTGTGTATTTGGTCGTAGCGGACTCAGGCCATGCTACACACCATGTCAGTGGTCCATTCACCCAGCTCTGATGCTGAGGAGCTTCTTGGTGCAGCGTCCAGTCCTGTGCTGCGGATCATCATCGATAACATGTTCTACCCGGTAACTCTGCATGTCCTGCAGCAGGTGGGCGTTTAACATGCTACAGGATATTTCAGATTAAATCAGAGCTGAATGTTCCTCATTACTTTTTTTTTTTTTTCTTGGAAGATTTTCTCCAAGTTTGGCACAGTCATGAAGATAATCACATTTACCAAGAACAACCAATTTCAGGCCCTTCTGCAGTACAGTGATCTGTTCAATGCTAAACATGCCAAACAGGTGAGAGGTTCTTTATTTCATCCTTATAGAAGGTATTTTGGTTTCCAGGCACCTTGACCTGTTAGTTCTTTTCTCTGGTAGGCACTGGATGGACAGAACATCTACAACTCCTGCTGCACTCTGCGCATTGACTTTTCCAAGCTGGTCAATCTAAATGTTAAGTATAACAACGATAAAAGTCGTGACTACACACGGCCTGAGCTGCCTGCTGGTGATGGGCAGCCCAGCCTGGACCCTACCCTGGCTGCTGCCCTGTGCAAAGACTCCAGTCTCCTCGGTAAGATCCCAGGTATATGGCCCTTTATTGTTCTCCCTTCTGCACCAGTTCTTTTATCCTTGCTCTGCATTCCAATGCTGCTATCAATTCATTAACAATATTTCCACTTGTTCTCAGGAGCCCTGAATCCCCTGAGTGCTGCGGCGGCTGTTGCTGCGGCTGCTGCAGGGAGGGTGGCATTTACTGGACACTCTGGATCCAGTGGGGTCCTGCTAGCGAGTAACCTCAATGAAGAGGTTTGTCCCTCAAACACACTAGTAACACGACCTGAAATATTATACAACCTGTATCCTTTTTTTTCCTTTTTCTGGTGGTTTTTTCGGTGTGCAGAGACGTATTATGAAAAACTCACCTTTTCTCTGGTGAAAATACATGCATAAAAATCAGGGGAAAAAACCCCATTCATGCTGTTTTGAGTGGGATAGGGGTTTCTTAATTGATCCTGCATTCAGTCTCTGATTGAACTTTTCAAAATCTGTCCGGCTTTCTGTTAGGGTAAAAAATAGTGGTTAACCTAAAAGAATCACACACAGGAGTCGGAGAGAAATGGAAGTTAAATGAGCTCTGCAGAGGGAGATAGAATTAAGTTTTGCAGCGAGAGATCCAGGAGGATACTGTGGTTGACCGTGTGTCTGTTCTCCTCTCAGCTTCTCAGACAGTCTCACAGCTCTGTCTCCTGATCACACAGCTCTGTCTCCTGGTCTCAAAGGGCCCTCCCACTGCAGTCTCTCTTTATTTGGTCAAACTTCATCAGCATCTTCAAAGAACAGGGTGTATACAAAGGAACATATGGTTGAAACCAAATGACATTTAAAAAGTACATTTTGAACTATGTGATAAAGGAAAGACATCCTAAGAAAATAATACATTATTATTTTTCCTTATCATTTCTACTTCACAAGCCGGAATATTGGAATATCCACACCTCCTCAGAGCGCTGTCTCCACGCTGTCTAAACAACAGACAATGTGACTATGCACAGTCATGTGACACACAGAGGCAATAATACCCAACTGAGGGGAAACTGAGGGGAAACTAACAAAGCTACTGTGTAGCGATATTTAGGAAGGGTTTAGACTCATCTACCGACAGTTTTTCAGAAAAATGTGACTTGCGACAAATAAAGGGACTTTTTATGATGTTATTGGACCCTTACGCTGTGTCCACACCAAATGCGAAAGGTTAACATGTAAAATCAATGGAGGAGCGCGATGAAGCGCGACCTGGGGTCTCGCGACACTTCAGAAGCAGATTTGTGTCGCGAAAAAGCTTTTCTGCCTGATTTGCGCGAACAATTTGCGCAACAGATGCGAAGGAAAATTTGCGCTGCATTTTATGTGGTGCATTTTGCGCATTCTCGTTCATGGCGTCTACCGCTCGAGTTGGAAAAATCTGAACTCCAGCATCAAATCGCGCCGCGACAACCAATCAGGGGACACAGTTTCAGTGACTGTCATGGAGTCACAGCCTCAGCATGACATGGAGGAAATACTGATAAACACCGTAGCTAATCACCCAAGGAATAAAAAAATATAAATAGGTTAAACTATTTAGACAGATATGTTCTTAAGAGGTTTTTGGGTGGCTCTTAAAAGAGCCGTTGTTGCTGTAAAAGCACCTCTCGGCCTAGAAGTGAGCCTTGAAACAGCCTCCTCACCTGGTTTCCTGGTAGCAGCTCCCGCACCACGTCCCACGCTGCTCAAATATTATAAACTTTTACGAACCGCAGACAGATGGACAGCTGCTCAGAAATGTAGTTGGTGTGTTGGCAGGTGAAGTTTGGACCTACCCGGCACAAACTGGGCGAGCAGGTCACGTTCTCCAGGCGCCGTGGAGCCGGTGTTTATGAGAGGGTACTCGCTGGTGTTGATGGATCCCTCCGCCGTAGCTAGACTGTATCTGTAGCTCACCAAACCCCCAGTGCAACGGTCCCAGCTCTACCGGAGCCAGGCCGAACACGAAATCCACTCTGTCCTCCGTCAGGTCGGAGACCATAATCAATAATCCCCCGGCAACTGCTCTATGGCCCCAGCTCCGCTGGAGTCTGGGCCGAACACACAGTCCTCCATCAGCTCGGTCCATAATCCACGTGCGAATGTGCATGTGAACAGCTAGGCGTGTGTCAAGCTTTTTAGTCGCTCCTATCGCGTTTGGTGTGGACACAGCGTTAGACTCTAACGTAGCAGACATTTGTCACTGAAGCAACGGAGCTGCAGAGCGCTTCTAGCTCAACAGCTCGATCCTGTTCCGGCGGAGCAGATATTTACCCCGCTGAGCTATTGCTTGAAGCTGCTGGCTGTTCCCACCTGTGCTCTGATATAAAATATTTTCTGTCTAACATAAACTACTGCAGACTAAAATCCCCTATTTCACTAAGCCTCCGTCACTTTCTTCCGTCATCTGGTCTGTGTGATCACTTCTGAGTTTAAAAATGGACTCTTAAAAAATAAAGAAAGGAGTGGGAATCAAACACTGAATTAAAAGGCTGTTTGAAGCCGGTCAACAGCAAGAAGCCACACAC
This sequence comes from Apricaphanius iberus, assembly GCA_028564705.1. Taxonomy (NCBI): domain Eukaryota; kingdom Metazoa; phylum Chordata; class Actinopteri; order Cyprinodontiformes; family Aphaniidae; genus Apricaphanius; species Apricaphanius iberus. The sequence goes on from JAPXFQ010000237.1 coordinate 207,696, forward strand.
AGTTTGCACATGCCACACACAGTTTGCACATTTTAAAGAACATTGTCTAAATTTGGCCATTACCGGACATTGACTACAGAATAAGGACAGGTGGGTGGTGTGGTCATTGTTGTCGTCCACTAGGGCTGCACGATTATGTCCAAAAAAATAATCACGATTATTTTGATCAATATTGTAATCACGATTATTAATCACGATCATTCATCCAGTCCTGTAAAATATCTATTTTTATTTCACCAATTATAAACTTTTAAAAAATTTTGAAAAAATTTTGAAAAATAAAACTTTAGGTTAGAATAGATGATTAATAATGCAAAAAACTAACAAAAACAAACTCCAATATATATATATATATATATATATATATATATATATACACTACCGTTCAAAAGTTTGGGGTCACATTGAAATGTCCTTATTTTTGAAGGAAAAGCACTGTACTCTTCAATGAAGATAACTTTAAACTAGTCTTAACTTTAAAGAAACACACGCTATACATTGCTAATGTGGTAAATGACTATTCTAGCTGCAAATGTCTGGTTTTTGGTGCAATATCTACATAGGTGTATACAGGACCATTTCAAGCAACTATCACTCCAGTGTTCTAATGGTACAATGTGTTTGCTCATTGGCTCAGAAGGCTAATTGATGATTAGAAAACCCTTGTGCAATCATATTCACACATCTGAAAACAGTTTAGCTCGGTACAGAAGCTACAAAACTGACCTTCCTTTGAGCAGATTGAGTTTCTGGAGCATCACATTTGTGGGGTCAATTAAACGCTCAAAATGGCCAGAAAAAGAGAACTTTCATCTGAAACTCGACAGTCTATTCTTGTTCTTAGAAATGAAGGCTATTCCATGCGAGAAATTGCTAAGAAATTGAAGATTTCCTACAACGGTGTGTACTACTCCCTTCAGAGGACAGCACAAACAGGCTCTAACCAGAGTAGAAAAAGAAGTGGGAGGCCGCGTTGCACAACTGAGCAAGAAGATAAGTACATTAGAGTCTCTAGTTTGAGAAACAGACGCCTCACAGGTCCCCAACTGGCATCTTCAATAAATAGTACCCGCAAAACACCAGTGTCAACATCTACAGTGAAGAGGCGGCTGCGGGATTCTGGGCTTCAGGGCAGAGTGGCAAAGAAAAAGCCATATCTGAGACTGGCCAATAAAAGAAAAAGATTAAGATGGGCAAAAGAACACAGACATTGGACAGAGGAAGACTGGAAAAAAGTGCTGTGGACGGATGAATCCAAGTTTGAGGTGTTTGGATCACAAAGAAGAACGTTTGTGAGACGCAGAACAACTGAAAAGATGCTGGAAGAATGCCTGACGCCATCTGTTAAGCATGGTGGAGGTAATGTGATGGTCTGGGGTTGCTTTGGTGCTGGTAAGGTGGGAGATTTGTACAGGGTAAAAGGGATTCTGAATAAGGAAGGCTATCACTCCATTTTGCAACGCCATGCCATACCCAGTGGACAGCGCTTGATTGGAGCCAATTTCATCCTACAACAGGACAATGACCCAAAACACACCTCAAAATTGTGCAAGAACTATTTAGAGAAGAAGCAGGCAGCTGGTATTCTATCGGTAATGGAGTGGCCAGCGCAGTCACCAGATTTGAACCCCGTTGAGCTGTTGTGGGAGCAGCTTGACCGTATGGTACGCAAGAAGTGCCCATCCAACCAATCCAAATTGTGGGAGCTGCTTCTAGAAGCGTGGGGTGCAATTTCTCCAGATTACCTCAACAAATTAACAGCTAGAATGCCAAAGGTCTGCAATGCTGTAATTGCTGCAAATGGAGGATTCTTTGATGAAAGCAAAGTTTGATGTAAAAACAATCTTATTTCAAATAAAAATCATTATTTCTAACCTTGTCAATGTCTTGACTCTATTTTTTATTCATTTCACAACGTATGGTGGTGAATAAGTGTGACTTTTCATGGAAAACACAAAATTGTTTGGGTGACCCCAAACTTTTGAACGGTAGTGTATATATATATATATATATATATATATATTTTGTTAAGTACAAGCCTAATATGTTATTGCAGAGTGCAATCTCAAAGTGCAATTTATGGTAAACAATTACAGCTTATATGGAAAAGGCCTTTGACATTCCCTGCATCCAAATCCTTAGTATTTACTATAGGCTACGTAGCAACTATTACTCACCTGTTAATGTACTACTGCATAGCAAATGATCGCTTAATAGGCAAGAAATCAGACATACTGCTCCACCATTTTGCATGTCCTTTGACGCATATGACTTCTGTTGACCCAGATGTTTACGTTGCGTTCGCCTGTGGTCCCGCCTCCTCTAGCCGTTATTTTGTCTGGTATGACTTAACAACTTAAATGTTAAATCACTCAAAAAACAATTACAGTAATCAGTAACATCGCTACATGTACATTTATCTGCCAAAACTGCAGCGGTGTCAATGGTTGACAGTTCGTCTGTAGCCATTTTTAGCTAGGTCCTTCTTCTTCTATGATTTCGGGGCGTCCGCTGCATTGTGGGATAGCGTAGCATCCACCGGCTGCTTACTGTGGCGGTAGGACACTTTCGGGAACTTTCTGCTTACTAGTCAGATCCATAATGGAGATACTCCTTTTCACCTGCTACATAGCAAGCGTAGTGCAGCCATTATGAGTGCTGAGTGGGTGTGCGCGGTTTTTATTTGGGCAGCTTAATGAAGCTTTAGCCATGCGTTTGTCCCCTGGTGGTTGGCAGACTATTAGTTGAGGCAGTGTATGATGAAGAGGCACGCAGTGAAGCTCGCATTTTGAATGTAAATATCGTTCACGATCAGGTTCATTTAATTGTGGCCACCAAAATCGTGATCACGATCAAAATCCGATTAATTGTGCAGCCCTATCGTCCACTTATCATTATCGAGGTGAAATGTTCAATATACCGTGATATTAATTTTTGCTCATATTGTCCAGACCTAATATGGAGGATTTTCTAAAAAAGCTAAATGAAAATTAATCTGACATCTTCAGTCGTGTCTAGCACCATTAAATAAAATCACATGAAACAATGCAACTTTTAATAGTTGCAATTTTTTTTTTAAGTAACATACATGAATTTCATTTTATCAGTTTAATATTTACGTCTTGTCATAAATTGGGGTTTCTAACCTGAAGCAAACAATTGTTTACAATTTCTGTGAATAATAATTATAATACAACTTCAAATTAACTCAATTCTTAAAATTTGTTTTTCTGTTATTAACCCTAACACCACATTCATCTACCTCTTGGACCCTTATTCAGTCACTTGGTTCAGTATCCCACTTCAGAAAAAGGCACCCTTGTTAGTTATAAATTACAAAACATGGAGTCTTAGATGCACCAACAATAGGCTGGTGAGGCCTAAAATCCTAACACACATGCTTACTATTTTCAGCGTATTGGGGGGCTCGCCATGACTGACTGGTCAAAAAAATTCTATCTTTTTCGAAAAAGGTAAATCTTTTTTGAACAATAAATTTATTTTAGTGCTAACAACAAAACTCCTGGGTGTAGAAGTTGTTACTGAGAGAAGCGTCCTAATGACTGGTTTTCACTTTCAGTGCTGAAGGATGCATGAAGGGTGGAAGACTATTTAATTCAATTTAGTTATTACAATACAATGTTTAATTTAGGAATTAGAGAACCACAGAAGATTACGTTGTGACTTCTCAGCAATCCCTCACACTGAGCAAGCATGGAGCGACAGTGGAGAGGAAAAACTCCTTTTTAACAGGAAGAGCAGGGCGGGTCAGGAGGACCTACTGTAGGAAGAGACTAAGAGAAAAAAGGTTAGCGCTTGAATTGACAGCACATCATGCAGTTGGAGAGAAGTAGGAGAGAAAGTAGGAACTGACTCTAATAATGTCCTCCAACAGACTAGCCTAATGCAGCACTGCTACTAACATTAACCTGTCTCCTAGCTACTAGGAGACCTAGCTACTAACACGCTCAACCTGGCTTACATTAATCTATCTCTACCTAGCTACTCTACCTCTTCCTAGCTTTTGACACTCTACCTGACTACTAACATTAACCTGTCTCTTCCTAGCTACATGTCTAACCTGTCTCTACTACCTATTAACCTGTCTCTAGCTGCAAGCTTTGTCAAAAAGGAAAGTTTTAAGCCTAGTTTTAAAGATGGACAAGTTGTCTGCTTCACAAACCAACCCTGGGAGCTGGTTCCATAGGAGGGGAGCCTGATAACTGAAAGATTCAATTCAATTCAAAAATACTTTATTGATCCCAGAGGGAAATTAATTGTTGTTGTTGCTCATTAATTAATTTTTCAAGGAATTGTTGTAGACGGCTGTGGGGAGAAAGGATTTCCTGTAGCTGTCTGTGTTGCAGCGAAACTGAAGAAGCCTCCGACTGAAGATACTCTGTTGCTGTAGGACTGTCTCATTGAGAGGATGCTCAGGGTTTTTAATTTCACGAAGAATCCTTCTTCGCATCATTATCTCCAGTTGTTCCACAGTCATCCCCAGAACAGAACCAGCCTTTTGTATCAGGTTATTGAGCCGTTTTAAGTCCCTGGCTCTGATGCTGTTACCCCAACAGATGATGGATGAAGAGATGACACTCTCCACCACAGACTTGTAGAAGATTTGCAGCATCTTGCTGCAAATCTTGAAGGACCTCAGCTTCCTCAGAAAGTACAGTCTGCTCTGTCCCTTTTTGTAGACGGCTTCACTGTTGATTCTCCAGTCCAGTCTATTGTCCAGGTGAACTCCGAGGTATTTGTACTTCTCAACCACCTCCACTTCTTCTCCCATGATGGAGACAGTCTTTGACTTGTCTCTGTTTCTTCTGAAATCTACTATCATCTCTTTTGTTTTGTTCACATTCAAGGTAAGATGATTGTCTCCACACCATGCCACAAAGCTTCTCACCAGCTCTCTGTATTCAGCTTCTTCTTCATCTCTGATACACCCGACAATTGCAGAGTCGTCTGAGTATTTCTGCAGATGACAGGTCTCTGTCTTATACTGGAAGTCTGAGGTGTACAGAGTGAAAAGGAATGGTGAGAGTACAGTCCCTTGTGGTGCTCCTGTGCTGCTGATCAGCTGGTTTGACATACAATCCTTCAGTCTCACAAACTGTGGTCTGTTTGTCAGGTAGTCATTGATCCAGCTGATTGTTGAGACCTCCACCTGTGTTTTCAGGAGTTTCTGACAAAGTAAATCAGGCTGAATTGTGTTAAATGCACTGGAGAAATCAAAGAACATGATTCTCACAGTGCTGCCTGCTTTGTCCAGATGACAGTGGGTTGGTTGAAGCAGGTTGATGATGGCATCTTCAACACCAACACCATGGCGATAAGCAAACTGCAGGGGGTCCTGATAGGTTCTAGTTCGCTTACTCAGGTGGGGCAACAAGAGTCTCTCCAGGACCTTCATGATGTGGGATGTCAGGCCAACAGGTCTGTAGTCATTGATGACTGATGGGTGAGTTTTCTTTGGTACTGGTACAAGGCAGGATGTCTTCCATAACACTGGAACCTTCTCTTGGTTCAGGCTAAGGTTGAATAGGTGCTGCAGAATCCCACAGAGCTGCTCTGCACGGGTATTCAGGACTCTGGGGCTGACACCATCTGGACCTGCAGCCTTGTTCCGGTTTAGTTTCTCCAACTGCCTCTTCACCTGACTTTTAGAAAAAGATAGGTGGAAAGGTGAGGTAAAGGGGGTAACGGAATCTCCTGACTTGGTCGAAGAAAAAGTTGTGGAAGAAGAAGAGTTCATGATTGAGGTGGAAGATAAAACATCTGAGGTGTGACAGGACAGGTGTGGGTCAGAGGCACTATCCACACTTCCATCTATCCAGTCCTTCCTGTGCTTAAAGCCTGTGATCTTTTTCATTCCAGACCAGACATCTCTTATATTGTTCCTCTGTAGTTTGTTCTCCAGCTTCTTCCTGTAAGCCTCCTTGCTGTCTCTGATCTTGACTTTTAGTTGCTTCTGTATACTTCTTAATAACTCCCTATCTCCCTCCCTGAAGGCTCTTTTTTTCTTGTTCAGCAGTTCCTTCAGCTCACTGGTGATCCATGGTTTGTTATTAGGGAAGCATGTCACTGTTCTGGAGGGGACGATGTTGTCCACACAGAAGTTTATGTAGTCAGTCACACACTCAGTCATGGCATTTATGTCCTCTCCATGTGGCTGGCAAAGAGTCATCCAGTCTGTGGACTCAAAATAACCCTGCAGGGCTTCTTCAGCTTCATTTGACCATTTTTTAACAGTTCTCTTTGTCGGAGGTTGCCTTTGAACAAGTGGTTTATATTCTGAGCAGAGAAAGACAAGATTGTGATCTGATTGTCCTAGCGGAGGTCTTGGTTTGGACATAAAAGCATCGTTTACATGTGCATAAAACAAATCCAAGAACTTGTTTTCTCTTGTGGAGCAGCTGACAAACTATTGAAATGTTGGAAGTGTAGAAGAGAGCGAGGCATGATTAAAATCACCAGATATTGCCACAAATGCATTGGGGTGCTGGGTCTGTAGCTTAGCAACAACAGAACTGATGACATCACATGCATGGTCTGCAACGGCTGAAGGTGGAATATAAACAACTTCCAACATGACACTGGTGAACTCTCTTGGTAAATAATATGGACATAAATTAACTACCAAGAGTTCAATATCTGGGCTGCAGAGACTAACCTTCACAGTAACATGTCTTGGATGACACCATCTATTGTTGACAAGCCCTGCTACTCCACCTCCTTTTCTTTTCCACTTCTCTTCAGATCTCTGTCTGCTCGTACAGTCAGAAAGCCAATCGGAGAGACGTTGGAGTCGGGGATATGATCCTGTAGCCACGTCTCAGTGAAGCACATAACACTGCATTGACGATACTCAGGCTGAGACCTTGTCAGGGCTTGGAGTTCATCCATTTTGTTAGCTAGAGATCTCATGTTTCCCATTATGATTGATGGAAGAGATGGTTTGAATTTCCTCCTTCTGTCTCCTTTTCAATCCTGCTCTGCACCCACGCTTCCTCCTTTCAACTCTTCAGGGATTTGTGGCTTCAGTAGAAGTATAATTTCAGTTTTTGCCATGTTAATCAGCTGCTCCCGGCTGTAAACCACCTTGTTGCCATGGTGGTGCATCATAACAAATGAGCAAAAGTGAAAAATCAAAAATCAAAATCCTTCCAACTTCACAGGACAAAAACCCGCAAAGCAAACAGGTCGAAAAAGTGCAATCCTTCCTCAAGAAAAAAGGGGAAGCAATGTCCAAAAAACAAAACTCAATGTGTAGCTAACAGAGCCACTCCAACATGCAGCCACCCAGAGCAGCATTCATTTTACTTTTAGAAATCCTAGGAACTACCAGGAAACCTGCAGTCTGAGAGCGAAGTGCTCTGTTAGGAACCTATGGAGCAATCAGGTCTTTTATGCATGATAGAGGTGGATTATTAAGAGCTTTATATGTCAGAAGGAGGATCCTGAATTTTATACTAGATTTTACTGGGAGCCAGTAAAGAGAAGCTAAAGCAGGGGAAATGTGATCTCCTCTTTTTTTATTCATTAGAACCCTTGCAGCAGCATTTTGGACTAACTGAAGACTTTTAATTGTAATCTGTGGACTACCTGATAATAATGATTTACAGAAATCCAGCCTTGAAGTAACAAAGGCATGGACTAGTTTTTCAGCATCACTCCTGGACAGGATGGTTCTAATTTTTGCAATATTCCTAAGGTGAAAAAAGGAAATACTAGAGACTTCCTTAATGTGAGATCTAAATGACATATCTTGGTCAAAAGTAACACTGAGGTTCTTTGCTTTATTACTGGAGGCTAATTTAATACCGTCGATGTGAAGGGGTTGACTAAGTAGTTTCTTTTTCGGAGCTTCTGGTCCAAAGACGACAACTTCTGTTTTATCAGAATTCAGAAGTTTAGAGTCATCCAAATTTTTATGTCTTCCAGACATGCCTGTAGTCTACCTAACTGATTGGATTCATCAGGATTTATGGATATATATAGCTGTTTATCATCTGCGTAACTATGAAAATTTATCCCATGCTGCCTAATGATTTTACCAATAGGAAGCATATATATAGTAAAAAGGATCGGCCCAAGCACCGAACCCTGTGGTACTCAGCAAGTAACTATTGAGGTTGAGGAAGATCTATTGTTTACCTGAACAAACTGAAATCTGTTGGACAAATAAGATTTAAACCAGCCTCGTGCTGTTCCTATTATACCGACACTTTGAAGCCTTTCTATGAAAATATTGTGATCAACAGTGTCAAAGGCAGCACTGAGATCTAACAGGACCAGAATGGTCACCAGTCCATTGTCTGAGGCTATGAGAATATCATTTGTAACCTTCACCAGAGCTGTTTCAGTGCTATGATGAGCTTTAAAGCCTGACTGAAACTTCTCAAACAGCTCATTATTGTTTAAATGCTCACACATCTGATGTGCAACTATTTTCTCCGGAAAGTATTCACAGCCATTCACTTTTTCCACTTTTTTTTATGTTACAGCCTCATTCCAAAATGGATTAAATTCATTTTCCCCATAAAATTCTAAACACAACACCCCATATTGATAATGTGAAAAAAGTGTCTTTGAAGTTGTTGCAAATTTATTAAAAATAAGAAACTTGAGAAATCACATGTACATAAGTATTCACAGCCTTTGATGTTAAGCTCAGAATTGAGCTGAGGTGCATTCTGTTTCCACTGATCATCCTTGAGGTGTTTCAGCTGATTAATTGGAGTCCACCTGTGGTAAATTAAGTTGATTGGACATGATTTGGAATGGCACACACCTGTCTATATAAAGCCACTGGGTTGACAGTGCATGTCAAAGCACAAACCAAGCATGAAGACAAACAAATTGAGTGCAGACCTCCCAGAGCCCAGACCTAAACCCAATTGAACATCTCTGGAGAGATCTGAAAATGGCTGTGCACCAAGGCTTTCCATCCAACCTGATGGAGCTCGAGAGGTACTGCAAAGAGGAATGGGCAAAACTACCCAAAGATAGATGTGCCAAGCTTGTGACATCATATTGAAAACGACTTGCGGCTGTAATTTCTGCCAAAGGTGCATCAACAAAGTACTGAGCAAACGCTGTGAATACATATGTACATGTGATTTCTCAGGTTTTTATTTTTTATAAATTTGCAACAATCTAAACTTTTCTTTTTATATTGTCATTATTGGGTGTTGCGTGTTGAATTTTAAGGAAAACAAATTATTAAATCCATTTTGGTATAAGGCTGTAACAAAAAAAAAATTGGAAAAACTGAAGCACTGCAAATACTTTCCGGATGCACTGTTAGTCCAATATTTTTTAAACAAGTGATGGACAAATCTCAAGGCCAACTGGAATTTTGACATTTCCTTTTTTTCATTTATTGCATGAATTGAATTTAATATTTTATTATTATCATTTGAATAATTGATGGGTAAAATGGATTTTGAAAAAATATTTTTGACCTTGTCAGTCAAAATGACCAACAATAGAATTGTAATGTTACCTCTGGTTAAGGGCAAACATTCTGGAAGGTTTTTTGTGGACAACAGACTTTTACAGCTTAGAATTGTTTAAAAAGAAATATTTGTCCAATGTTTGAGGAGAAGGACATCGGTACCTCAGTTCATCTCTAACAGTTTCTGCATTAATATTGCTGGGCTAGGAGCAGGTTATAACACATGGAGGCCAGCAGAGTTTTAACATGAAATTCAGGGGGTTAGATGCAAATGTAAGCCACACTTTTCAGAATTTGAGATGTAAAGGAGATTTAAAAATGTATTAATTCCTTCCACTTCACACTTGTGAACTACTCTGTGTTGATCTATCTCACAGATGTCTAACTCATTTCCATTTTGGGCCACATAAAGATAATGAAGGTCCTTAAAGGGCCGGTTGTGGCAGAAAATATTGATAAAACTATATTTAACAAACCTGTAAAACACGAATAAATATCTGTCTCAACAAGTATTTATTCTTGTTAAATGATACTGAACATCGTTTCATAATGATGTGATTTAGGATACTCAAATAAACACTGATTTGAGTGAAAAAATAATTCCTAATCCTAATTCTAAAATGGCGCCGCGGATGGACGCCTCGGTACTTCGCTCCCTAGTACTTATTACAATTTTACTTTTTTGCGTAGTTTTCTGCACTCCCTCTGCTATTAAAATGAGCAGAGAGGAAATCTTACAAATAGGGCTATCCAGTGCCGGACTTTTTTCACCGGTTTTTAATCAACCAGACTGCTTTATGGAGATTCTGACTGGAGGAGCAGCAGCGCTCTGTGGATTTAAAAGGAGATGCCGACGAGGGAAACGAGCTGGTGTGCTCGTTAAATTGCGACAGCGGGGATTACGCACCGCTCTCCCATCCATACACATGGGGAACGTCCGCTCTCTGCCTAACAAAATGGATGAATTGCTCCTTCTCCTATCCAAGAACTCCGACTTTCGTCGTTCTGCTGCCTTTTGCTTCACTGAAACCTGGTCCAGTGAACACATCCCGGACAGCGCACTACAGCTGCCGCGCTTCCAGCTGTTCCGAGCGGACCGCTGCGCGGAACTGTCTGGGATGTCAAAGGGAGGAGGAACGTGTTTCTACATTAACGAAGGTTGGTGTACAGATGTCACAGTGTTAAAGAAGACATGCAGCCCTCACCTAGAGTCTTTCTTCATAAACTGTAAACCATTTTATTCACCGCGGGAGTTCGCCTCGTTTGTGTTGGTCGCTGTATACATTCCACCGCAGGCGTGCGTAACGGAGGCGTTACATCACCTCGCCGACCAGATCACAGACGTGGAGAAAACTCACCCGGACTCTCTGCTAATCATTCTCGGGGATTTTAATAGAGCAAATCTCAAACTTGAACTGCCTAAATATAGACAACACGTGACGTGTCCCACCAGCGACATTAACACTTTAGACCACTGCTACACCACAATAAAGAATGCATATTGCTCTGTCCCCCGTGCTGCTTTGGGACTTTCTGACCACTGCCTGGTCCACCTCATCCCATCTTACAAGCAGAAGCTGAAATCTGCTAAGCCTGTAGTAAGAACTGTGAAGAGATGGACAGATGAGTCAAAGATGCAGCTACAGGCCTGCTTTGACTGCACTGATTGGAGCGTCTTTGAAACAGCAGCCTCAGACCTTGACGAACTGACTGACACTGTGACATCTTACATCAGCTTTTGTGAGGACATGTGTGTGCAGACCAAAACCTTCTGCACGTTCAACAACAATAAACCATGGTTCACTGCAGAACTGAGACGGCTACGCCAGGACAAGGAGGAGGCCTACAGGAGTGGGGATCGGGACCTGTACAAGCAGGCCAGGAACAAGCTGACAAAGGAGATCAAGGCAGCAAAAACGAACTACAGTGCAAAACTGAAGGAGTGTTTTTCTGCCAACGACTCTTCTGCAGTTTGGAAGGGCCTGCAGACCATTACCAACTACAGGAGACCACCCCCCCATCCTGTGGGGAGCCCCCGCCTGGCTGAGGACCTCAATGACTTTTTCTCCAGGTTTGAAACAACCTTCACACCTTCCACCTCCATCACAAAAGGCCTAGCATCACCCCAACCCATCCCCATACCTGACCCCCTGCCTGCGCTGAGGATCTGTGAACAGGATGTCCGCCAACTATTTCAGAGACAGAGGATTAAGAAGGCATCAGGTCCTGATGGAGTGTCTCTGTCCTGTCTGAAAGTCTGTGCTGACCAGCTGGCTCCCATCTTCACTCAGATCTTCAATAACTCCCTGGAGCTGTGTGAGGTCCCCTCCTGCCTCAAACGCTCCACCATCATCCCGGTTCCCAAGAAGTCCCCTGTCACAGGATTAAATGACTACAGACCAGTCGCCCTGACATCTGTGGTCATGAAATCCTTTGAGCGACTGGTGCTGAACCACCTGAAGGACATCACGGATCCCCTGCTAGATTCCCTGCCGTTCGCCTATAGAGCAAACAGGTCAGTGGATGATGCAGTCAACATGGCTCTCCACTACATCCTGCACCACCTAGACTCTGCAGGTACCTACGCTCGGGTCCTGTTTGTGGACTTCAGCTCTGCATTCAACACCATCGTCCCAGAGCTCCTCCACCAAAAACTGTCCCAGCTCACAGTTCCTCCCTCCACCTGTCAGTGGATTACCAGTTTCCTGACTGACAGGAGGCAGCAGGTGAAACTGGGTAACTTCATATCCAGCCCCCGGTCCCTCAGCATCGGCGCCCCCCAGGGATGTGTTCTCTCCCCACTGCTTTTCTCCCTTTACACCACTGATTGCACGTCAAGAGACCCTTCTGTGAAACTCCTGAAGTTTGCCGATGACACCACCGTCATTGGACTCATCCGTGACGGCGACGAGTCTGCATACAGAAGGGAGGTGGAACAGCTGGTCTTCTGGTGCAGTCAGAACCACCTGGAGCTATACCCGCTCAAAACTGTGGAGATGACAGTGGATTTCAGGAAGAGACCCCCATCAACATCTCCTCTCATAATCACCAACAGGTCAGTCCCCACAGTCGAGTCTTTCAGGTTTCAGGTTCCTAGGATCCACCATCACAAGGGACCTGAAGTGGACCTCCCACATTGACTCTATAAGGAAGAAGGCCCAGCAAAGGCTGTACTTTCTGCGTCAGCTCAGAAAGTCCAACCTGCCTTAGGAACTGCTGACCATATTCTACACAGCAATAGTCCAGTCTGTGCTGACCTCATCCATCTCTGTCTGGTTCGGATCCGCCACCAGGCAAGACAGGGACAGACTGCAGAGAACAGTCAGGTCCTCAGAGAGGATAATAGGTACTGATCTTCCCTCCATTGAGAACCTATTCCGGGCCAGGGTCAGGAAGCGGGCCAGAAAAATCACCACTGACCCCTCACACCCTGGCCACAATCTGTTTAGGCTCCTCCCCTCAGGCCGGCGTTACAGTGCGCTGTACGCCAAAACCACCAGTCACAAGAACAGTTTCTTCCCCCAGGCTGTCGCTCTGATGAACTCTGAATAGTCACAGAGTCTGAGTCCATTCACATGAACAATAAACTAAAACTCTGCACTGCTGTATATACTTACTGTACAATAACCCTGGTTTGGTGTATATATTATCCTTTATTATTTATTTGTATTTATTTTTATTTCCGTTTTAATTTCACTTATTTAAGTTCTGTACTGGAGAGAAAAGTTACCGGAGTCAAATTCCTTGTATGTGTCATACTTTGCCATTGAAGCTGATTCTGATTCTGATAAAAGTGCATTAAGGTGCATTTGGGTGCATATAAATAGAACCCAAATGTTCTATGTATATTCTATGTAAAAGTTCCTCTACAGATTAGAGGGCCACATCAATGACATTCTGACTTTGACACCTGTGGTCTATCTGCCAAAATCTCATTAAAATCCAGTGAAGTTTGGTTGTGATGTGACAGAGTGAAAAACGTTCTAGCTGGGTAAGTCAGCAAATCAGCGTCGACTTAGTAGGACTTCTTTGGGTTTTTTTTTTTTAATCATGGTGCCTCTGCTACAGAATGGCACAGTTATAGTTTTTGTCATGTCAGCAAAGCCATAAATCTCTCTCTGATATCCTGCTATTCCCCTCATGTGTCAAAGTGAAAAAAACTCTAACTGTTCTCTTTTTTTCCCTTTGAGGTCCTCATATCTCCCCAGCACACATGTAACCATCTTTCAGCTATTACTGGGACTTGTGTGGACGCTTCGTTTTACTGCGTGGCCTTCACATCAACTCTCGCATGTTAAGCCTAATCCAATCCCGATTGGATCCAATCCTCCCTTGCTGGAAGGTTGTGGACCATTATGGTGTTTTTCCACTACTGCCTACTTGGTCCAGCTCTACTTGGCCCTACTCGGCCCTTGTTGGTTTCCCACTGCAGCGACCAGACCAGCTGGGACCTTCTCAAGTGGGTGGGGTCATCACATGGTCGGGGGCCCATTGAATGCAGTTACACTAGGCATTTACCTTTTGGTTGTGTCCAGATAAAGCTCTATGAAAAGGTGTATTTTAAAACTGCAAAACAAATCCTATAGTTAAATAGTAGTTGATATTGTGATGTAACATAACATCATAGTAACTTCAACAACTGTATTTGAATAACTTTAAAGGGCATCTTCCACTTTAAACACATGTTCAAGCCTTTGGGTCATAACAGATCTAAAATTCAAATTTTGCCCGCAAATACGGCTCATATTTCATAATAAATAGTGGTACTACTGCTCGGATGTAGCCCTACTGGCTCCTCTGTCTAAAAATAGCGCCCTTAGCGGCGCTACCGGAAGGGACGTCCAAGAAGGAGAACGTCCCAGACTCTCCTCATAAAAACAAGATCCTGAATCTGAAAAGCCATTCAGTTTAAATACTGAAGGTCCACAGCCATACAGCTTTGAGCTAGCAGCTAGAGATGGTGAAAACAGACAAATCAGAGAGCATTTAAATGGTCACTGGAGGTATAATGAAATGGTACCATACAAATGCACAGACCTGTGAATGCTAACTGTAATGCTAACTGGAACTACTAAGAACAATTAACTAGAACAATGTTGAGATGTCAAAATATTTTTACTGAAATATGACATATTACATAAAATATCTAGCTACATAACATAGAAATACACAATCTAAAGTTTGAAGTTCCATATTTATAGAGTTAGGCTCAAAATTATTCATAAATATGGCAGTTCGATTGTTGTCAAAAGATGCTATCATGTTGCTCAGCCAGTGATTCCACCCTCTAGCCAATCAGTGACCGACATCCATCTGATGCTGCTTTTTAGTCCCTCCCTGGCCCTGTTAGAACTGCAGCGAAGCTTGTATTAAAAATGGAATTGGCTTGTTGCGACTTGGCCCGACTTCTTCCAGTGGAAAAACAATGGAACCAGGGCTGCGTCAGGTTGGGTGGGTACTAGTGGAAAAATGCCATTAGAATGCTGAGCATGTCATTTTTATCCTATGATTCTGACTTTACTTTTTATATATATATATATATATATAATTTGTCCCTTTACTTCATGCTTGTCCAGGATGAAAGATCCTTTTGCTGTTTTGAACTAAAGAACTCTTTGATCAAAGCCATTACCTCTGACCAAGCCTACCTGCATTATTCCAGTGTACTGACCTATATTTTATTTTTGTCCCCCCTTCTCCTTTTTTTTTATTTTTCCCTGATTTGCATTTGCTTCCATCCCCCCTCCCCTCCACCCTGCTTCTCCTGCCTCCTTACCCAAACCATGTGCGGATGGCGCGGGAGACGGATTTTAATTTTTAATCTCATGTCAACCCCATCTTGCTCCGACATTAACCAACCTCCCTTCTCCATTCCTCTCCACTGCCTGATCCCCTGCCACTTTCATCACTCTCCGGAGGGAAAACAAAAACCACCATCCTTCCTACCTACCTCCGTTCTGGATCGATCTGTCCATCTCTACCTCCACTCCGCTCCGACTCTTCTACCTCTCTACCTGTCCCACGCTGCTTGTTGCTCTTCTCTCCCTCTAAAGATGGTTACGCCCCAAAGTCTGTTTACCCTCTTTGGTATGTCATCCTTAGCCCTCTGTCACTCTCTCTTTCTTCTTCTGTTGCTGTGCTATCTTTGAGATATTAGTATTATTTCTTTGTGCAAATAGCTTTTTTTGGCCTACTGTTTATAGCTTTTGTTTAATATTTTTATAATTTCTTACACCGACAAGCAAGTTAAGAGTAATGTTGTTTTTCCATGTTTATTTATAGGAATATTATCAGTATAGAGGGGTTATCTTCTTTCTTATTCTGTTAAGATTCCTCTCCAATAAAACATCCTGTTTATATTCTGCTGTCCCCTTTTCTCGTCTGGAAATATATTTTGTCCTGTGACGACTTCAAGTTTTCTAACTGTGTGATTTATCCTCACCTCACTTTCTCTCCTCCTGCTTTCCTGTGGCTCAAATGCAGGAGTGTACGGTGATGTCCAGAGGGTGAAAATACTTTACAACAAGAAAGATAGTGCACTCATTCAGATGTCTGATGGCAGTCAGGCTCAAATTGGTGAGTAACTCATTGGATTGTCAAAGAATCTGTAACTGGATTCGAAAGTAACTGGAATTAGAGTATTGTAAAATCACCTTAAAATACTTCCACTCGTCTTCAAGCTGCCTGTTGATGTATATTCTAAACATAATAAGGATTGTTTTGGATGAATCTCAGTTCTATCTGGTGGTCAGAGTGTTAAGTATATCTGATTACATTTTTTTTTTTTTTATGTGGTTATGATGGACAAGAACTTGGATAGCAGAAATCAAAGCTGCTTTTTAATTCCAAAGCTCTGTTTAGCAATAGCATTACAAACCTGCTAACCTGTATGCATTTTGTGTAGCAAGTACGCAATTTGACATCTTAATACGCTGGTACAACTCGCCCCTTTAAACTAAACTAAAAGCTGCAGACATGTGATTTTGTGCTAAATCTGCACTTGCAGTAGCCTTCTCCTGTCTGAAAACACGATGTGGTGAAGCAGTTTCAGCCAATCATTGTAGAAAAGTGGAGATTAACGAGTCTACCAAAGGTAACATACAGAGACCCTCCACAACCTCCTCTATTCCTCCTCTTGCGTGCAGCCTCTCCATCTTCCGTTCCTCCAGGGTTCCCGTGGGGTCTTAAAAAGCCTTAAAAGCATTGAATTTTGAAATAATACCCTAAAAAGACTTGAAAAAGTCTTGAATTTTGATATTTGGCTCATAAAATTTTTACTTTGTGTAACTTCTCCATATTGCATTTTTCCTCAAAAGTTTCATTTGTCAACCATGATTATTTTAAATAAATATAGAGTGGCGGAGCCAATGATTGCGAACGCAATGAAGCCCAGCGCCAAAGGACAAACATGAATGCGAACATGATGTCTGCATAGAAGATCACGCACTACCAGCAGGACAAGAAAAGTAGAAGCTTAGAAAATCTCAGTAGACGACAGAGGTTAACGCTGCTATATTTTTTGTGCGAGGGTTTTGCGTTATCTAGCTACCAATTTCATGCCCAGGTGATAGGTAAATGTAAATGAAGTGTACCTGGATAAAAACTCTTTTCGTCATTGGTTAAAACCAGTGGAGAACCGTAATTTGAGGCTTTTTTGTACCGTATGCAAAAAAGGATTCAGCTAGGTACAATGGGAATGAAGGCGTTAAGTCTCATCCCAAGTCGTAGAAGCATATGAACTGTCTCAAAGAACAAACACAAACATCGTATGTGTGTTTCAGCCAACTGTTAGCCAGCTCGCTGCTAATGCGCCTGAAGCCGCAGCAGGAGCTAGTGTGAGCCAGGTAGCTGCTAGTGGTGGAGGCAGGAAACTAACCAGAGTGGATCTGGTTTTGGCTTTTGGGTCCATGTCAACGCTAAAAGCCGAGGTGTTGTGGACTCTTAACACAATCACTGAACACCAGTCCTACAATGATGGTATAGCAGAGCTTTTCAATTGCATGTTCCCTGACTCCGACATTGCTAAAACATTTACTTGCAGTTCCGACAAAACGGCTTGCATAGCCAAGTTTGGTTTAGCTATTCACATTAGGTGTTTGACTCAGAATTTCGTTATTCGAATATAATTTGAATGTTTTAAAAATTAAAGATATTCGAACGAATTTGAGGGATCTCTTAATATTCAAACCTTTATGGGAATTATTTTTTGTAAAGGTGTTTGCTTGGAAACGTTTTCAATCTAGATTCCGAGCAAACGAGCGAGTGTGGACAAAAACAGACATACTGCACCACCATTTTGCCAGATGTTTACTTACGTAAGGTCGCCTGTGGTCCCGTTTAACAACTTATCGATTTAAATACCATACCATACCAATTTATTTATAGAGCACCTTTATACACAGCCGAGGCCGACCAAAGTGCTGTACAGTATTAAAAACATATATGAGCAAACACGCAAAAAATAAAATAATTAAAATAGCACAGTGAATACCATAAAATAAAATAACAAAATAAAATAAACAGGGCTATAGCCGACTAGGTCAAGTTGAAAGCCAAGGAATAAAAGTGAGCCTTCAGGCGTGATTTAAAAACAGAAAGAGAGGGGGCCATCCTCACTACCAGAGGAAGCTGGTTCCAGAGATGAGGGGCACAGAGCGAGAATGCACGTTCTCCACGTCTCCTCACCCGAGCCCCAGGGACCTGCAAGAGGCGGTGGTCTGCTGACCGAAGGATCCGACCCGGTATGTAGGGCTGAACCATCTCAGACAAGTAAGGGGGCACATACAAGTAAAGGGATTTAAAAACAAAAAGTAAAATCTTAAACTGTATCCGATAACGCACCGGGAGCCAGTGCAGGTGGGCCAGGACGGGAGTAATATGCTCTCTTCGTCTAGTGCCAGTTAAGAGGCGAGCAGCCGCATTTTGCACCAGCTGAAGGCGCGCCACTGCAGCAGAGGTAGAGCCAATGAGGAGGGAGTTTGCGTAGTCCAAACGCGAAATTACAAATGCGTGGATCACTGAGTGGAAGTCACGCCTAGTCAGGATGGACTTCATTTTAGACAGCCGGCGCAGCTGAAAAAAACAAGAGCGAACCACCTGACAGATCTGGGAGTCCATCCGCAAATCAGGGTCCAAAATAACTCCAAGGTTTTTAACAGTCGGCTTCAATAAAGTGGAAAAACAGGGCGGCAGAACAGGATTACCTGCAGTGGAAGAGGAAGGAACAAATAAAATCGCTTCCAACTTGGACGAGTTGAGATGTAAAAAATTGTTAGAAAGCCAGCTCTTCACATCGTTCAGGCAATCCACCGCGGATTGCACTGACTCTTGTGGTTTAAAAGAAACATAAAATTGGCAGTCGTCAGCATAAAAGTGATAAAACAGGCCATATTGTCTAAAAATGGCTGCCAAAGGGAGAATATAAAGGTTAAAAAGCAGAGGCCCTAAAATAGAACCCTGGGGGACCCCGCAGGGCAGAGAGGAGGCTCCTGATGAATAATCTCCCAACCTCACAGAAAAACTTCTGTCACTGAGGTATGATCTGAACCAGTTGAGGGCAGATCCTTGAATGCCCACCACCTGATTCAGTCGGGACAGAAGAATGGAGTGGTCAACAGTGTCAAATGCCGCTGTAAGGTCCAGCAAGACCAGGAGGACATAAGACCCCGAATCCGTTGACCGCAAAACATCATTAAAAACTTTGAGAAGGGCAGTCTCAGTACTATGACCAGCCCGAAACCCAGATTGCAAGGAATCTAAAATATCAAAAGTCTGCAGGTAGTTGGACAGCTGAATAAAAACAGCCTTCTCTAAAAGCTTTGATAAAAAAGGTAGCTTTGAGATAGGCCGAAAGTTTCCCAGGGAGTTGGAGTCCAGGCCGGGTTTTTTCAAAATTGGCTGGACCACTGCCTGCTTAAAAACCTGGGGAACAGTTCCTGAGGCTAAGCTACCATTCAAGATTTTAAGGATGTGATGGCCAACCACGGGGAAAACCTCTTTCAGAAGACGCGGGGGCATCACATCCAACGGTGAACCAGAAGGGTTCATCTCTGCCACCAGATCAGTGAGAAATGTAAGTGAGATGGGCTCAAAACAATGAAATGAAAAGTGAGGGCAATCACAATCAGGAGGACTAGACAGTGAAGGTGAGATCAAGGCTCTGATGTTAACAATTTTTGAACAAAAAAAGTTTAGGAATCTAGAACAAAGATCATCAGAAACATCCGCAAGAGAAGGCTCAACGGAAAGAAATGAATTTAGTGCAGAAAATAATACTCGCTGATTACCAGAGTGGGTGCTGATCATGTCAGAAAAATATTGTTTCCGAGCTGATTTAACCACTCGCTGGAAGTGTTTCCAGGACTCTTTTAATAAGATTAGGGTGGCCGGGTTCCTGTCCTTCCTCCATCTCCGCTCAATTCTCCTACACATCCGTCTAGCCGAACGAGTCGCAGGATTAAGCCATGAATCAGTTCTCTTTACATACCGCCGTATCCTCAGCGGCGCTACATGCTCCAGAACAGAGAGACAGAGAGACTGGAAGGAATGTAAAAGCACATCGGGGTCATCGGAGTCCACAGGGGAGGAGGAAAGGTCAGAGAAGCGAGAGGAAAAAGACGCGGCCGTAGCTGTGCTCATAAGCCGTGAGTGACGCAGCAACTCATGCTTAAGCGGGCCAGAATGAGGCAGAACCGTGACAAACAGGACTGGCTGGTGGTCCGATAAACAAGCACCATCGTCCACAGATAGTTCCTTGATTTCCACGTCATGAGCTAAAACGAGGTCCAGTGTATGAATCTGTCCATGCGTAGGAGCGTCCACAAGCTGAGTTAAACCAAAGGAGTCCAATAAATTAGAAAACTCAGACACAAGAGGCTTCCCAGGGCAACACACATGAACATTAAAATCACCTAAAAGGAGGACCTTATCATATTTCAGAAAAATATCTGATAAAAAGTCTGAAAACTGAGAAATAAAATCCTTATTCAGAGTCGGGGGACGGTACACAACTGCACACAATGTCAGGGGCAAGTGACCAAGCTCAAATGCTGACAGTTCAAAACTAGAAAAATCCCATGATCCGGTAACGGGTTTGTATGAGATAAATGACTTAAATACGGTCAATAAACCCCCACCCCGGCCCACAGGTCTCGGGGTGTTTAAATAAGCACAGTCAGCTGGCAGAAGTTCAGCAATAGCTGACAGGTCATCCGGACTCACCCAGGATTCAGTAATACAAAGTACGTCCAGCTCATGCACATTAAAATAATCCTTAAGAACAAAAGTTTTGTTACAGATTGAGCGTGCATTAATCAGAGCCCACCGGTAACATCCAGGCGATCCACCGTCGGGTCCAGCGAGCTCAGGTGCGGCAGAGCAATGTCTCAGAGATAGCAGATTATCCAAGGAAACGCCACGGTGACAGCGGGCGCAGGGCCTGTGAGAGCCTTCAGCAGCAGCCACCAAGCACTGGGTGGAACGGCATCGGGCTCCCCGGTCACTCTCCTCCAGAGAAGCCAAGGCCGCCCGAAGGCGGACCAGGCGACCACTACGGCATCCACGCCGACGGCGCCGGCGACTTCCCGGACGCAGATGACAGGAGCCCCTCCACAACTCCCATGGAACACAGGGGAAACGCCAATGCAGTGACTCCCTCTGGTTCAGATGGCAGCCCACGGGGTTGTGCGTCGGGAAACGGAGCTCCAGAAGAGAGGAACGATCGTAGGTGAGGAGCCCAGATCCAGGTGAGGGAATTAGGCAGGAAACGGGCAAAAACAACAAATAAACAGAGAGCGACAGACGGCGTGCCCAACATGCTGGCGCCATACTGCACGTGCTCTGTCTGCACGTGTTTAATCAGTTGTCAAAAAACAATTAAAATAATCAGTAACATCGCAACACATTTACATTTATATGCCAAAATTACGGCGATGTCAATGGTTGACAGTTTCTCAGGAGCTGAGATCACTCTTCTATGATTTTGGGGCTTCACCGGCATTGTGGGGTAGCGTCCACGTCCACACTGCCGTGGACAGAACATATATAACTTAAGTTTCATGCCAATATCAGTCTTACTGAAGTCATTTAATGGTCAAAATATAATTAATAAATATTCAAATTTCAGTAGTAATAATAAAACAAACTTCAAATATGATTTTTGCGCAAAAGTCAAAGCTCTAATTCACATTAAAGAGGGATTGGTGTCCAAAGTTAACAAATCGCCGTTTGTTCTGATGTTTGAGAGTCTCAAAAAGTCTACTAAAAACAGACAGTTGGATGTGCTTGTCCGCTTCTGGGATGAGGGACAGGTTCAATCCAGATATCTTGGCTCTCAGTTTATGGTACATTCCACTGCATAGGACTTGCTGTCGCATCTCAAAGTAAGGATAACCATTTTTTACTTTGAATAATTAGCAACTTATATTGATAGACTGAACTTGTGTGCATACACGCTTCTGTAAATGCAATGTTACATGACCAATTAGCCCAGACGCTTACGACTGGGTCACACCGGCTACGGGAGCAGTGCAGTCAGGAAAATCACTTTCTATCCGCTGCTCCACCTGTTCACACCAGACTGTTTTTTTCTCTGCGGCGGTCGACAAGCGCTTCTGCTCAGCTGTTTTTATTCAGATATTTCTATGCCTTATAGACATTAGGTATACAATTTTTATATAAATGGTCTTAAAAAGACTTGAATTTAACTTGAAAAAACTTCAAGAAACCCTGTCCTCACTCGCTGCTGCAGCTGGCGCTTAAACAGGTAAACTAGGTGTGTGTGGGTCAGTGGACTTTCAGCTTTTGGTAAATGTGAGCTGTTACCCGTAACGTTATTTTTGCAGTGGAAATATTCCAGCTGAAGCCTAAGTGAAAAAAGAAAAAGATTTGCGAAATGTTTTTTCTTAGTAAATGATCAGCAGCAGACCTGCCAAAAAGAACGAAGTGTGGTAGAAATCTGTGTCTCTGAGAGGACTCGGATGAGAGAATAAAACAAAGTGTCAGCTATATTCGTACATAGTTTATTTTACGTGCACGGAGGGCCTCCTGCTGAGAACCCTGAAGCTTCAGCACAGATGCATGGGTATATATAGTAATCAGCCACACCCTATTGAATCAGCTTCTGACCGATCATTACATCATACAGATGATTTCATACATAATCAAACAGAAGAGGAAGTGTCACTTAGGTGGTCAGCAGTAAACAATCAGGAGATAGTTTCACTGGACAATCAGAATATAGATAACAATAAGGAACACTTTGTATAATGCTGAGAAAGACATTCACAGGATATGTCATAAGTGTAAGACCAGATAATAACAAGAGTTGTCATAAGTCAAGATGAGAAGTTTACATACAATTGGTTCTTGTTTGTACCTTTAGAATCAGAATAGCCATCTTAAGAGCTGAGTAAGAGAATTAAACCTTTTTTAATGTCCCAGCATTAATAATAAAATTTTCCGTCACACAAAGTTTTTCTGTTTTGCTTGTTGTTTTTTGCTCTGGACGAGAAGATTCTTATAACCAGACAATCAATTTGGCAAGCGCAGGAGACACCACAGGGAGGAGATTGACAATTCCCTCCAATCAATCAAGACACAGAACACAATGCATGCTAGTACACTAAAGAATGTATTTAAAATTGTACTTTACAATTTAAAAAAAATCTGCAAAACAGCAAAGTAACGACGGATGAACTGCGTTATGGTGAGGGACCACAGTAAATATCAACAGTTGCTATACGTGCGACCCCCTAAAGTTTCACATCATGCATTTTGCACAGTGTGCAATTCAAACAGTTGTGCACATCAGCCCCTGTGATGTGTGCACATGTGCTGTAAGCCATTAATTGATACATACTTAAAAACAAAAAAAGTATTGCAACATACATAATAAATTACCATTTAATTAAGTATATATTGAAATACTTTTTGAAAATTTTTGATTAAATAAGTATTCAATTCAATGCAGTTAACTTGTGACTATTAGCATCTATAAGTACACATATAATCAAAGCAAGTTGAACTTTTTTGTTTTACTGTTTAGTATTAAACAGTAAAACAAAAACAGTGCAGACATTTTAGAGTCAGGTCAAATTATGGAAAATGTCTTTAAATGTCGGGCGGTAGTAGCAAGGCTGGAGGGTGTCGGCCTGGGGGGTTGGCCGCCTGAACCTTCGGTCTGCTCACGTGCCCGGCGCGGCATGTCCGGGGTATCCAAGTTGGTGCTGCGCCGGGTTACGGCATCAGCGCGGGGGTCCTCGGGCGCTGGCAGTGCTTGGGGCCTCTCTTGTTGACGGGGAGGCTTTTACCATCTAGTACAAGCCTTCTCCGGAACGGGGTGCGCTTGGGACTGGGGGGATGAGGTTGTACAGGGGGAGGGTGGCCTAAAATCAGCCTGGGTGTCTAGTGTCCTGTGTTTTGTTAGTAGTTTGAATGTTGGGAGGGATTTAGGTCTGCCCCTGGGGTAGGGGCGGGCGGATGGCCTGGGCCCCCATGGGGCTCGGAGGGGCCGCTGCCATGGGCCCCGACTTGACGTGCTGAGGCCTCCCGCCCCTGGTGGATAAGCTGAATGGGGGTGCCTATTGGGGTCAGCAGGGGAGCTGGCTCCCTGGGGTTGGAATCGTGTCACCCCAGTTATTTCCTCCCCATCCCCATTTGCCTCTGTCCACCTGCTCCTTCATTCTACCATTCAAAAGGCCTTGGGATGTGGGCACGTCACTGGGGTGCGGGATGGAGTTTCCGTCTTCGCTACCCGGTGGCGGCCTGGGTCCCAATTTTATTGAGCAAATTAGACACTTACATTTGCAACATTTACATGACACACGCACATGTAGGGACCTGGAGGTGGGTGCGCCTCGGCACCCTTATACGGGGCCTCGCCTGTGGTGCCGGTACCCACTGTTTAAATGCATCTAGACACTGAGGGCCCAGGGAGGGAGATGGGGGTACCTGGCAGTATTCCCATGTCCCACCCCTCTGTTTAAAGTGCACATTAGAACAACACGCAACAACACCACAATTGAGCAGGGGGAGAGAGGCTGGGGGTCTTTCCACACCCCTGTTCGTTAGACCATCAGGGGTTGGAGCCCGGGTAGATTATCAGGTCGTCTGGTCGGGGACCTAGGCTAGTGGGCTACTCTTGCCGGGGTGGGGGCCTTGGCGGTCTGCTTGTCCCAGTCCTGGTGGGCAAGGGGTCTGTCTCCCGGGTGCAGGGGCAGGGTGCTCTATCGGGGCGTCTGTCCCTGGGCCTGAGAGTATAGAGGATGTATGGGGTGTATGAATGAGTGTACAGCGTCCTTTTTTCGTGTGTCCTGTATATGTAAGAATGTGTGCGCATGAGAGGGAGGGTACGTATGAGTGGCTCTGTCTGTCTATGTCTACTTGTCAGGTTGGGTGTTTGGCTGCACTCAGGCCTGGTGGATCTTCTTCCCCTCCCTCACTCCCCGTCGGTGATGGATGGTCCTGCCCGCTGGTCGATGATGGCTCTCGGTTGCGGCCCGGCTCGGTCCTGGTGCATGCCTGGGTGGGCCGGTTTGTCGGGCGGCCGCTGTTTCGGGCCGACATCCTCCTTGGATTGACTGGGGCACCTCTTATGGGGGTGCCGGGGTTGTAAGTAGGTTGGTGCCGTCCAGTGGATCGGTGGGGACCGTGCCCGGCGCCCAATCTCCTGCCAGTTCCATGAGTTCTACTGCCGGGTCGGTTCATCTGGGGGGGCTGTCCAGTATTGGCTGGGCCCCAAATCTAGGCGCTCTGCATGGGGCGGGATCTGGACCCGGGAGCTGGTAGATCTGGATGTCCAGGTGCTAGCTGGGCGCGGCGGTGGGTATTGGTCCTTTGTGGCGGCGGCGTGTATTGTCCGTCAATCGGCTGCAGGCGCCTCCTGCCCGGCGGTGGCGGGGGACCCCTCTCGGCGGGTCCCTGGTCAGGGCCCTGCTGGGGGGCGGGGTGCCCCTGATCCCCGTTGCCTCCGGGTCCTGTTCCAGGCCCGCCCTGGCATAGCCGGTTTCCGGCGGAGCCCGTGGGCTCGTCCCTGCGAAATGCTCGGGGCCCCAGCATTGTGGCTGCTTTGTGTTCCCCTGGGGCTTCCATCTGTTCCTCTCTTGGTGGGTGATCTGCCCTGCGCTGGTCCGCCTGCGGCTCCTTCGCTCTGTTGGACTCTGGATGCATACGTCTCCTGCCTCCTTCATGTCTGTGTCGATTCCTGTAGGACGGATTGACGGTTACTTACACCAGCTATCAATCAATTGCATGGGGAAACCTTATTCCGACCTGCATGCTCGCACACACACATAGGTGTGGGGACATTGGTGTGGATGGGCATATCTTAAGCTGAGGTTATCATCATTAGTTAGTTGTTCACAGGAGCTTACCAGAAACATTAGTATTGCGTTTAGTAATCCATGCTTGTGTGTATTGAATGTGCAATTCTTAATTTTTATTACTGGATCTGAACTATTGGTGCGGTTCGGTTCAGTTCGTTGTTTTTGTTTGTTTTGTTTTACCGCTTCTCTGCCATCCGGCAGAGGCGGAGGACTGGGATGTTTTCTTGTGTTCTTTGTTTGCCTCCCTGTCTTGTGTCGTCAGTTCGCGCCTCTGCTGGTGCGGTTTCTTTTCTTCACCTTCTTCCTTTCTTCCTTCTTGTCTCGGTTTCGTGTCCATGACTTCAGAAAATTGAACCCTCAGTAATCACTAATAAAGATTTTTTAATGCATATACATCTAGTGGAGTGTTACAGCAAAGCTGTAATACTCTGCTTGGGAAAGTAAATCTGTTGGGCTTGTACTTGGTACTCAGACACCAATTCTGAGTGGCAAACTGCTAGAAAGGACACGTAATTAAAAAAAAGAAAAATAAACAAAATGTCTTTAAAGAAAATCATTTAACTAGTCACAGTAAGAACTATGAACGTGTGTGTGTTTTGCACACTGTCGACGACATTTGGAGTCAAAAACCATTTCAAGATTGTGGCCAGTACAGTACAAATTGTTAATATTTTTGGGGGTATTATGAAAAATAGACTTTTTGATGTGTAATATCCTTATATCATGTTATTTCCTCATTAAAAACATGCCTGAAGTGTTGCTTTGACTCATCCACTTATGTTTGAGTAATTTATGAGTCTTAGCTGGTAGTTATTGGGGGTGCTGAAATGCCTGCTCCGACCTATCTCCTCCTTTTCCACCCATCTCGTCCTCCTACCTGACATGTCTTAAGGCCAGTTAATACTTCTCCGTTTTGACGGAGAGGGATTTACGCAACACCATTATCTGTTGACACAAGGGCTCTCCGTCACCTACACAAGGATGGACAGCGGCAAGCCCCATTTTTTAACTATCCGTCTTAATCAACGGAGATCGTATGCCAGTGATTGCTCAGCAACAGTCAGAGTTCGCTTCACTAAAACGGGGCTCTATAGGAGCTATAATCAGTAGTTCATGCAGCGTTTGGGAACTACATGCTTTATATTAAATGGATAATTTATCTAATCTGGTCTTTTAACAATTTTGAACACAATGAGGTGTAGGAAAACAAACAAAAAACGCTGCTGGGTTTTTTTGGGTGTATTTTTAGGGTATTCTATTTCTATGTCTATTCTGCAGTGCTAGTAAAAATGCTTACAGCTTATAAAAATGTACTTCCTGTCATCCATTGCTCCTTGAGGGAGAAGGAAGAAACAGAAACTGCACTGCAATGGTAGACAAAAGCTAAATTTACAAGTTAGCACCCCCTGCTGTCCTGGTCGAGAATTGCTTTGTAACAGAAAAATCAACGGAGAGAGGAGAGAAAGAAACGGAGAACCATAAACGAGAAACGTCTCTGTCAATACGTCTGTGTCTGAGTGCAAATTTACTGTTGGAGAAGTATGAACTAGGCTTTACTCAGCAGCCAAGCTGCTGTGCCTGCAGCCCTCCCCCTCCCCTCCCCACTCATCTCCGGGAGATTAGCAGCCGCTATAGTTAGCTTAGGCTAATTTTAAGGCTAATTTTATTTGCACTTCATCTTTGGAAATTATCCTAGACGGCAAAAAGATTTGTTATCTGTGCGCAATTCACTTCATAGAGGACTGCTTTCTCAACAAAAGCCTTTTTGATAGTGGATTAATAAGCAGATTGGCCCTAAAGGCGAGGCTACTCCACCGGCACCTGTACAGGTAAGAACTGTGGTTTAAAATTACTAACTCTGACTTCAAAACGTAGCTACCTATTCGTGTGCGCTTTTATGGTTGCAATGCAAAATGTAGCTACTTATTTGTGTGGATTTATGGTTGCAATGCAAAACGTAGCTACTTATTTGTGTGCTTTTATGGTTTTAATGCAAAACGTAGCTTCAAAGTGATTAATATGTATAAAAGGGTGCCAAGGAGGTTAAATATTACAAAGCCGACACATCTTGTAAAAGCCTTTGGATTATCTCTGGTTCTTCAAAACAAAACCTTTCAGGGTTGGATATTGGATCGTTTATCTTATGATCTCCAGTGCTGCCATTATTCACTAATTAGTTTTTTTCCAAATAATAATATTCAAAACACTGAAAACTTCTGTAATCTCTGTAATAACTGAGCCTGACTTCACGCGTATGCTGTGAGTAAGCCAGAATATGATGTTCTTCACAAAGGGTAGGAGGGCTTAGAGAGGCTCAGGCAAATATCAAGGAGTGATTAAAAGGCTAATTACTTTAAGGTAGATTTTTATATATACAGGGGCGACTGTGGCTCAGTGGTAGTTGGCTTGCAATCGGAGGGTCGTAGGTTCGCTTCCAGCTTTCTCTAGTTACATGTCGCTGTGCCCCTGGGCAAGGCACTTAACCCCAAAAATTCTACAAAGTCCTACCGAGCCATGTTGGCTATCGGTGTGTGAATGGGTGAATGTGGCTTCAATGTAAAGCGCTTTGAGTGGTCAGTATGACTAGAAAAACGCTATATAAGTTCAGTCCATTTACGTGATTTTAAGAATGATTTAGGGTAACATTTTCATTTGAGTGTGTTATAGAATGGTACTGTGTGCCTGGAAGAAGCATAACACCCGGTATGGCGGGTGGCCAGCTTATCTGGCCCCGTTCTGTCATATTGGCACTGGACATGGCTCCTGGGTCTTGGTCCAAGCACTCTGCCGGGTGCTGGGGCGGGGCCCTTTGGCCGGTGTTGGTCGGCCTCCGCAGTGGACTGACCAGGTGGTGGGGTGTGGGCTGGTGGGTGGGGGTGCTGGGTTCGGTTGCCTCCCGGCCATCGGGCCGCAGTAGCAAGGCTGGAGGGTGTTGGCCTGGGGGGGTCGGCCGCCTGGGGCTTCGGTCTGCTCACAGGCCCGGCGCGGCGTGTCCGAGGTATTCGAGTTTGTGGTGCGCTGGGTTCCGGCCTCAGCGCGGGGGTTCTTGGTGCGCTGGCGGTGCTTGGGGCCTCTCTTCTTGACAGTGAGGCGTTTACCATCTAGCACAGGCGCTCTCCCTAACGGGGTGCACTTGGGACGGGGGAGAGGGTGTACGGGGACAGGGTGGGCTAAACTCAGCCTGGGTGTCTAATGTCCTGGTAGTAGTCTGAATGTTGGGATGATTTAGGTCTCCCCTTGGAATGGGGGCAGGCAGATGGCCTGGGTCCCCACGGGGCTTGGAGGTGCCGCTGCCGTAGGCCCCGACTTGATGTGCTGGGGCCTCCCACCCCTGGTGGATTGGAAGGAACGGGGGTGCCTATTGGAGTCAGCAGGGGAGCTGTCTCCCTGGGGATGGCATGGTGTCACCTCAGTTATTTCCTCCCCATCCCCAAAAGCCTCTGTCCACCTGCTCCTTCATTCTACTATTCACAAGGCCTTGGGGCGTGGACACGTCACTGGGGTGCGGCATGGAGTTTCCGCCTTCGGAACTTAGACACTTACACTTGCAACATTTACATGACACACGCACGTAGGGACCTGGCGGTGGATGCGCCTCGGCACTGGAGGCGGGGCCCCTTATAAGAGGCTTCGCCTTTGGTGCCGGTGCCCACTGTTTAAAAGTATCTAGACACTGAGGGCCCGGGGGGAGGGGAGATGGGGGCGCCTGGCAGTATTCCCATGTCCCACCCGTCTGTTTTAAGTGCACATTAGAACAACATGCAACAACACCACAATTGAGCGAGGGGAGAGAGGCTGGGGGTCTTTCCACACCCCTGTTCATGGGACCATCAGGGGTTGGAGCCCGGGTGGAATATCAGGCCGTCTGGTTGGGGACCTGGGCTGGTGGGCTACTCTTGCCGGGGTGGGGGCCTTGGCGGTCTGTTTGTCCCCGTCCCGGTAGGCAAGGGGTTCGTCTCCCGGGTGCAGGGGGAGGGTGCTCTATTGGGGCATCTGTCACTGGGCCTGGGAGTATAGAGTATGAATGAGTGTACAGCGTCCTTTTTTTCGTGTGTCCTGTATTTGTGAGAATGTGTGCGCATGAAAGAGAGGGAACGTATGAGTGTTTCTGTCTATGTCTACTTGTCAGGTTGGGTGGTTGGCTGCCCTCTGGCCCGGTGCATCTTCTTCCCCTCCGTCACTCCCCGTCTGATGCTTCTGCCCGTTAGTCGATGATGGTTCTTGATGCCTGGGGCTCGGGGTACCAGTTACGGCCCGGCTCGGTCCTGGTGCATGCCTGGCTGGTCCTGGGTGGGCCGGTGTGTCGTGCGGCTGCTGTTTTGGGCCGACGTCCTCCTTGGATTGACTGGGGCACCTCTTATGGGGGTGCCGGGATTGTAAGGTAGGTTGGTGCCATTCGGTGGATCGGGGGGGGACCTGGCCTGGCGCCCAGGCCTCTTGCCGGTTCCGTCAGTTCTGCTGCCTGGTCGGTTCATTTGGGGGGGCTGTCCGGCATTGGCTGGACCCCTGGCCTCGGCGCTGTGCGTGGGGCGGGTTCTGGACCCGGGGGCTGGTAGATATGGATGTCCAGGTGCTGGCTGGGCGCAGCCTGGGGAGGGCGTATATTTGCTGCGGCTTTTACTGTGGCTCCCTGGCGTGTGGGTGTGTGGGGGGCTGGGTTTTTGGCGGTGGGTATTGGTCCGGGGTGGCGGCGGCGTGTTGTCCGTCGGTCGGCTGCAGGTCCCTCCTGCCTTGCGGCGGTGGTGGGGGACCCCAATCGGCTCGTCCCTGGTCAGGGCCCTGCTGGGGGGCGGGATGCTCCTAATCCCTCTGGCCTACGGGCCTGCCCTGGCGTAGCAGGTTTCCGGCGGAGCCCGTGGGCTCGTCCCTGTGATCTCTCGGGACCCCAGCATTGCGGCTGGTTGGTGTTCCCCTGGGGCTTCCATCTGTTCCTCTCTTGGTGGGTGATGGGCCTGCGTCTCCTGCCTCCTTCATGTCTGTGTCGATTCCTGTAGGACGGATTGACGGTTCCTTACACCTGCTATCAATCACTTGCATGGGGAAACATGATTCTGAGACCTGCATGCCCGCACACACACATAGGTGTGGGGACATTGGTGAGTACGGACATATCTTGAGCTGAGGTTATCGTCATTAGTAAGTTGTTACCAGGAGCTTACCAGAAACATTAGTATTTTGTTCATTATTCCATGCTTGTGTGTAGTGAATGTGTAATTCTTAGTTCATATTACTGGATCTGAACTATTGGTGTGGTTCTGTTCAGTTCGTTGTTTTTTTTTGTTTTGTTTTACCTCTTCTCTGCCGTCCGGCCGAGGCGGAGGACTGGGATGTTTTCTTGTGTTCTTTGTTTGCCTCCCTGTCTTGTGTCGTCGGTTCGCGCTTCTGCTGGTCCTGTTTCTCTTCTTCACCTTCTTCCTTTCTTCCTTCTTGTCCCAGTTTCGTCTCCATGACTTCAGGAAATTGAACCCACAGTAATCACTAATAAAGGTTTTTCATACATATACATAAAGTGTAGTATTAATACTCTGCTTGGGAAAGTAAATCTGTTGGGCTGGTACTTGGTACTCAGACTAAAATTCTGAGTAGCAAACTGCTAGACAGGCCACGTTTAAAAAAAAAAACAAAAACAAAAAAACGGTCAGAAACCAGGTGAGAAGATTCCACTTTGTAGAGCTGGGCAATATGGCCAACATTTAATATCTCGACATAACTCATTTTATATCCTGGTGACGATATACTTCAAAATATATTTTATTCATGGGTAGTTTATATAAAATTGCAATGAGGAAATGCAATTTGAAATGATAGATGACCATAACCGGCCTTTCCACCGGACGCATCAGCAGCATGTTTCGCTCACGTATTCTGCAATACATGAGGGGCACAGGACAGGGAAAGTTGTGATTGCACACGTTGCGAATGGAATGGTTTCCGAATATTACTAAACGTATATCCAAAAAGGGCTGTGGTTAACCCCCCTCCTCTCACGACGTGTTGCTTAAAGACAAAAAAGTGGCCCCCAGACAGAACGAGACTGGCTCAGATCGTTCCGTTCATGACCAACGCATCCCTAATGGATATAAAGTTTGCCACAGTTAAAATCCTGTTGCATCATCTGTGTCTGGAGTTTGTGAGCACTTATGCCAACACTCGACGCTACTTTTGCTCGATGACTCTGTATTCCTTTTCGTGGTTCTTGCACATGTGATCAAATTAATTTATAGCATTTAAACAACCCCTGTCAAGTAGTTAGGATCAAGCGAAAGGTTAATCTGTTTAGCCAAAAACTTTAAACTTAGACAATTAGCTTGTTGATATTCAAGCTGAATTTGTTGCTACTGTGTTAAGTTTTCAGGTCATAACTAGTAGTTACAGTATTTTATTATTTTAAAATGTTAAAAAATGTGTATTTCATTATAAAGAGTGCAATTTATTTAAGATATCACCCAAATGGGACGCTTTTGTTCATTTTATGCGAGAATTCTATTGTGTATAGGCAGGTTTTCAAAATAAAGATTTTTTAAGTATAAATTTTTTGTACTGAAAATGAACCGAACTGAATCTGATTTTAGAGTACAGTTCCACCCCCTACCACCAGCACTTCTGGTTAAATGACTGAATTTAGTATGAAGCAATGTGGAGTCCTATGAGTTAAAAAAAAAAACCCCGCCATACAAGAGCAGGGTATTTACTTTTATTGTTCTCATCTTCATCAGGCGTGTGGACAATGACTATTATACATGCAACTAGTGTTTTATTGATGTACACTGTCAACTAATTTTATGAGGAGCTACAGTACAAGAATGTGAACATCCAATATTATCCGCACAAAGATTTAACTGTTTTACTGTGCAAAGTAATTTAAATGTCAGTTGCTAACACATGATTAAATTATTTTTCTCCTTCTCTGTCCAAAGCAATGAGTCATCTGAATGGACAAAAGTTGTTTGGAAAGATAATACGAGTAACGCTGTCAAAACATCAGACTGTGGCACTACCTTGTGATGGTCTGGATGACCAAGGTCTGACAAAGGACTATGCAAATTCTCCACTTCATCGCTTTAAGAAACCAGGTTCAAAGAACTTCCAGAATATATTCCCACCATCTGCAACTCTACACCTGTCCAATATCCCGTAAGTATCAGACAAGACAGTTTAGGATAAGAAAGAGTCCATCTTTAAAAAATGTTCTTTGCAGTTATTCTTTGTTTTTTAATGTTAGCTGAAACCAGTGGTTCTCAATTATTTTCTGTCATGCCCCACCCTAGGTAAAATAAAAAAATTTTCACAACCCCTTTTCTGAATTACATTATTTTTTCTAATCTGACCATTTGTAATTGTATTTATAGAGTGACTGAAAATAATTGACCAAATCAATAACTAAAGAGATCCACATTTACTGTTATTCACAACTATTTTCATAAATCTTAAAGTGCCCTGGTGCAAGTATTTTTAAAGAACGAACAAAGATATTTTTCACATTTTATTTGAAGAAAACCTCTGACCAACAAACCATGTTTCATAAAGAGACCTGGAAATAGTAAATCCTCGTCACTTTCACTATGATCAGGATCAATTTATTCATTTTTATTTCCTACATCCGTTCCATACTCGACTGAAATACATGACGTCTAAGCTTCAAGTTGGACGTCTGTGTGTCATTGAGGTTTTTTCTCCATGGCTGCCCAGTTAATTTTGGAGGGCAGGTTAGAAAAGTTGGCCTTAAAGGAGCTACATTTGCCAGATCACTTCATGAACAGCGTTTAATTCTGTATATTGTTGTTTGATAAATTCCGCGATTCCATCCGCCTTTCCCACACCGTGGGTCCAGTCCATCTGCCCCCTGGCCCCTTTATTTGAGGATCTATGGCTTAAACCAAATTAGACTGAAATTCATACAATCATTGATTTCTAAAGAATCATCGACAATCTTTGCTGGAATTGATTGCTAAAACCTTTTAATTTCTTAATAAAATTCAATCATTTATTGATATGATATTCTTTAATACATTCACATAGGAAGATCAAATTGCAAAAAAATAAAAACAATCCCTGGTCCAACGGTCTCGAAAATAAGCCTTGAGCCAAAACGAGTCTGTTAACGGGAAGGACCCCCGATTTACAGTATGATGAGGACTGGCCAGCTAAACAGCAAAGCAACACCTCTACCTCTGCTCCTAGGAAGAAAAAAACAGAGGAAATTCCAACCGAAAGCAAGAGAACGTTCTGCGTCTAGGAATAATACTATTTATTTCCTATAGTATTCCTAATACTAGTCTGTAAAAATGACAGACAGCCTTCAGACTTTTTATATATATATACACAGTCAGGTCCATAAATATTGGGACATCGACACAATGCTAACATTTTTGGCTCTATACACCACCACAATTGATATCAAATGAAACAAACAAGATGTACTTTAACTGCAGACTGTCAGCTTTTATTTGAGGGTATTTACATCCAAATCAGGTGAACGGTGTAAGAATTACAACAGTTTGCATATGTGCCTCCCACTTGTTAAGGGACCAATAGTAATGGGACAGAATAAGAACAATAAATGAAACTTACACATTTCAGTACTTGGTTGCAAATCCTTTGCAGTCAATTACAGCCTGAAGTCTGGAACACATAGACATCACCAGACGTTGGGTTTCATCCCTGGTGATGCTCTGCCAGGCCTCTACTGCAACAGTCTTCAGTTCCTGCTTGTTCCTGGGGCATTTTCCCTTCAGTTTTGTCTTCAGCAAGTGAAATGCATGCTCAATCAGATTCAGGTCAGGTGATTGACTTGGCCATTGCAAAATAGTCCACTTCTTTCCCTTCAAAAACTCTTTGGTTGCTTTTGCAGTATGCTTTGGGTCATTGTCCATCTGCACTGTGAAGCGCCGTCCAATGAGTTCTGAGGCATTTGGCTGAATATGAGCAGATAATATTGCCCGAAACACTTCAGAATTCATTGTGCTGCTTTTGTCAGCAGTCACATCATCAATAAATACAAGAGAACAAGTTGGCAGCCATACATGCCCACACCATGATACTTCCATCACCATGCTTCACTGATGAGGTGGTATGCTTAGGATCATGAGCAGTTCCTTTCCGTCTCCATACTCTTCTCTTCCCATCACTCTGGTACAAGTTGATCTTGGTCTCATCTGTCCATAGGATGTTGTTCCAGAACTGTGAAGGCTTTTTTAGATGAATCTGGCCTTCCTGTTTTTGGGGCTCACCAATGGTTTACATCTTGTGGTGAACCCTCTGTATTCACACTGGTGGAGTCTTCTCTTGATGGTTGACTTTGACACAGATACACATACCTCCTGGAGAGTGTTCTTGATCTGGCCAACTGTTGTGAAGGGTGTTTTCTTCACCAAGGAAAGGATTCTTCTGTCATCCACCACAGTTGTTTTCCGTGGTCTTCCGGGTCTTTTGGTGTTGCTGAGCTCCCCGGTGCGTTCCTTCTTTTTGAGAATGTTCCAAACTATCGTTTTGGCCACGCCAAATGTTTTTGCTATCTCTCTGATGGGTTTCTTTTGTTTTTTCAGCCTAATGATGGCTTGCTTCACTGATAGTGACAACTCTTTGCATCTCATCCTGACAGCTGACAGCATAAGATTCCAAATGCAAATAGCACAATTAAAATGAACTCTGGATCTTTTATCTGCTCATTGTAATTGGGATAATGAGGGAACAACATACACCTTGCCATGGAACTGATGAGAAGCCAATTGTCCCATTACTTTTGGTCCCTTAACAAGTGGGAGGCACATATGCAAACTGATGTGATTCCTACACCGTTCACCTGATTTGGAAGTAAATACCCTCAAATAAAAGCTGACATTCTGCAGATAAAGCACATCTTGTTAGTTTCATTTGATATCCATTGTGGTGGTGTAGAGAGCCAAAAATGTTAGCATTATGTCGATGTCCCAATATTTATGGACCTGACTGTATATGTGTATATATCTATATATATATATGTGTGTGTGTGTGAAGAGAGAGAGGAAGGGAGAGAGAGAGACAGACCAAGGGCTCAGAGAGGAGCTAGAGAAGGCTTGGAAGATGAAGGGGACAGTACTACCCGTGGTAATCTGAGAATTTGGGGCAGTGACCCCAAAACTGGAGGAATGGCTCCAGCAGATCCCTGGAACACCCTCAGACATCTTAGTCCGGAAAAGTGCAGTGCAGACAGCAAACATTCTGCGCAGGACGCGCAAGCTCCCAGGCCTCTGGTAGAGGACCCGAGCTTTGAACGGGAAAACACCGCCAACGGTGGGCGAGATATATACAAGTGCTGGCCAGTAAATTAGAATATCATCAAAAAGTTGAATTATTTCAGTAATTCCATTCAAAACCTGAAAGTTGTATACTGTATACTTTCCTTCCACACATAGTGATATATTTCAAGTGTTTATTAATTTTCATTTTTATTATTACAACTGACAGCTTATGAAAACACCAAATTCAGTATCTCAGAAAATTAGAGTATTCTGAAAAGGCTCAATATAGAAGACACCTGGTGCCACTCTAATCAGCTGATTAACTCAAAACACCTGCAAAGGCCTTTAAAAGGTCCCTCAGTCTTGTTCTGAAGGCTCCACAATCATGGGGAAGACTTCTGACTTAACAGCTGTCCAAAAGACGACCATTGACACCTTGTACAAGGAGGGCAAGACACAAAAGGTGATTGCTAAAGAAGCTGGCTGTTCGCAGAGCTCTGTGTCCAAGCACATTAACAGACAGGCGAAGGGACGGAAAAAATGTGGTAGAAAAAAGTGTACAAGCTCTAGGGATAACTGCACCCTGCAGAGAATTGTGACGACAAACCCATTCAAAAATGTGGGGGAGATCCACAAAGAGTGGACTGCAGCTGGAGTCAGCGCTTCAAGAACCACCACGAAGAGACTCATGAAAGACATGGGATTCAGCTGTCGCATTCCGTGTGTCAAGCCACTCTTGAACAAGAAACAGCGTAAGAAGCGTCTCGCCTGGGCCAAGGACAAAAAGGACTGGACTGCTGCTGAGTGGTCCAAAGTTATGTTTTCTGATGAAAGCAATTTTTGCATTTCCTTTGGAAATCAAGGACCCAGAGTCTGGAGGAAGAGCGGAGAAGCACAGAATCCACGTTGCATGAGGTCCAGTGTAAAGTTTCCACCGTCAGTGATGGTGTGGGGTGCCATGTCATCTGCCGGTGTTGGCCCACTCTGTTTCCTGAGGTCCAAGGTCAATGCAGCCGTCTACCAGGAAGTTTTAGAGCACTTCATGCTTCCTGCTGCTGACCAACTTTATGGGGATGCAGACTTCACTTTTCAACAGGACTTGGCACCTGCACACAGTGCCAAAACCACCAGTACCTGGTTCAAGGACCATGGTATCCCTGTCCTTGATTGGCCAGCAAACTCGCCTGACCTTAACCCCATAGAAAATCTATGGGGTATTGTGAAGCGGAAGATGCAATACGCTAGACCCAACAATGCAGAGGAGCTGAAGACGACTATCAGAGCAACCTGGGCTCTCATAACACCTGAGCAGTGCCACAGACTGATCGAGTCCATGCCACGCCGCATTACTGCAGTGATTGAGGCAAAAAGAGCCCCGACTAAGTATTGAGTGCTATACATACACATTCTTTTCAGTTGGCCAACATTTAAAAAAAACAAACATTTTTTTTCATTGGCCTTTAAAATATTCTAATTTTTTGAGATACCAAATTTGGAGTTTTCATTAGTTGTCACTTATAAATATCAAAATTAAAAGAAATAAACATTGGAAATACATTGGTCTGTGTGTATTGCATGAATATAATGTACAAGTTTCACGTTTTGAATGGAATTACTGAAATAATTCAACTTTTTGATGATATTCTTATTTACTGGCCAGCACCTGTAAAGCGGGTCACTTAATACCTAGAATTAACTGGATACATTTTTTAAAATGCAATTAGCGCATGTACAGATGCACAGAATACCGCAATGTTTATCTTATAATTCAGCCTGCACCACATCAGTTCTCCTTCCTAACCAGCCAAACTGTGGATTGTTGAGCAGCAGCATGTGTGTGTATGTGCAAATGACATGAGTATATTATTATTGACGCATTGGCTTTGAGTTGATATGATCAAGTTAATGAATTTTCAGTGGGAATTTTCCTTAATTCCGTCCATTTCGGATGTCAGTTCAGTCTTGCTGTAAGCCACTTATTCCCCCTGTGTGTGGTGCAAAGAGTATACATGCACTATATTTGTGTCATTTGTGAGTTACTGCTGCGTTAAAATGCACATTATTCAGTTGCAATTGTTTTTTCTGACATAAATTAGTGGTAACTCATTAGCAGAAGTAGCTCTGTAGACATTTAAAAATTTGTTTTATTTGCCGAGTTTTAACTTATGGGAAAATGGTAAATTGTAACATTTGATTTTACCCATATCTTCTCATACTCTGAATGGCCTTAAGGTGTGCTCTGTCAGGTACACCCAGAGGGAACAGAGTCATCTCACTCTGAATCAGTTCCTCAATAGATAGCTCAGTGTTTCCTCCACTACGGTAGCAGTCTGTGTTGCAGCAACACTGTTGAAGCCTCTGACTGAAAACACTGTGTCGTAGCATGGTCCCATGAAGAGGAGGCTCAGAGTTGTCCAACATTAATAAGAAATGGTCAGTTTTACATACAGAATATATCAGTTAGTTGCCTATAGTTGAAAAGGACCAAGTGTTAATGTGATATTGGAGTTGAAGACAAACATTCTGTTGAGCTGTCCTTAATAATTGAATTCATAAAACCTAT
Organism: Apricaphanius iberus; assembly: GCA_028564705.1. Lineage (NCBI taxonomy): Eukaryota > Metazoa > Chordata > Actinopteri > Cyprinodontiformes > Aphaniidae > Apricaphanius > Apricaphanius iberus. Next base: position 246,264 of record JAPXFQ010000237.1, read on the forward strand.
TTTGTTTTGCATATGAATCTTGTCGCCTGCTCCAATGATGTAATGTATTTAAATGAGAACACCTCAAGAGGAAGGCAGTTCTTCGCAGTTGTTAGGTGACATTAAGATATTAAACAGAATTACAGATCATAATTAGTTAATCGCCTGACAGCAATAATTCCACTTTATTTGCTTTCTTGTTGATGAGCTTTTTTTTATTTAAAAAAAGATTATTATTCTTTTATTTTTGTTTGGCTATCAACACAACTTTTCAAATATTTTAGTTTTACCAATATGCATTTTCCCCCTCTATTCTCTGTCACCTTTCTTCTTTGACATTTGAAACCCAATACTTCCAAACACTCTGGAAAAACTACTGTTTTTATTTACTGTCAAGCACCAAATCAGAGTAAACTTGTAGTAGAGCATTAAGAGAAAATTATATATTATATATATATATATATATATATATATATATATCTTTCATTATACTTGGAAGTACATTAACAGATTTAACTAGATTTATTATTTTAACAAAAAGCCCAGATGATTACATTCTGAGCTTAAGCAGCTTCCAATAGAATCATTGAGTCCATCTGAGGTAACTTGTGGCACACCTGTTGATGCATATAAAGACAGCCTCAAACACAGAGCCTCTTTTGTTGACATCATGGGAAAAACTAGAGAAATGGACCAAGACATCAGGAAAATAATCGTGGACCTCCTTAAGGGTTCCATCTTCCAGATAACCCAAAGGTCTCCCTGTTCATACTATAATACAAGTACAAAAACATGGGAATCTACAATCCTCATACCATTTGGGAAGGAGAGATTATTAGTTCTAGATATTTTTTGTTGCAAAATGTACAAATATACCCCAGGTCAAAGGCAAAAGACCTTATAAAGATGCTGAAGTTGGTGAGACAGTGTCCCTGTCCACATTAAAACTAATCCTGTACCAACCTGAGATGAAAGGTTACTCTAGGACAAGAAAGCCATTACTTTAAAACCACCATTAAAAACCAGAATCCAGTTTGAGACAGCACATAGTGAAAAAAATCTGAATTTCTTGAGAAATGTCCAGAGTATATAGGCCATACACCTTATCAGATTACCTACCCTTCTTGGAGACCTTGGAACACATGTTGGCAAGGACTCCTTCCAGGGACTCCCTTGTTCTGGTGGGGTCTTTAAAGGCTCATATTTACAATGACTGTGATACCTAAAGAGGCTTGGTTGGGAGAAATGCCCCAACCAATCAGAACCCAAGCATTGTATTGTTATTGGACTTCTGCGTACGTCATGGATTGTCCATAACAAACAGACTTTAGGCTAGTATCAGATGATCTATTTTGTTGTCGTTTCATATGATTTGCGGCCGCATGTTTTAAACACTCTGGTGAAACGAGGGGCTGAGCTGTCCACTGATCCTTACTGGTGGTGAGCTGACTCCAATGGTGAGAGAGGATGTCTGTCAGACCTGGCAGACCCAGATGTATTGTGAGGATCTGCTGAAAACATCTGGCTCAGTCTCTGTCAGAAGTAGTTTCAACCCTCACTTCTGGCTGAGCTTCGAACATGTCCAGGGGTTGCTGAGGACATTGAGTCCGAGTGGCCCATGTTCCGAGCCTCCATTAGGCATATTTCCAACTAAAGGTAATCTAACCAGATCTTTTTCTGATGGGGCAATCTCTTGGCCCACTCCTCTCAGCTGCCGTGTCTCCATATCCAATCGGCCCTTTTAAGGAATCAGCTAGACACCCACAAATATAGTGTTTCAGCAGTGAGAAGTGTCACTGTTCAGCACAAAAAGAGACCCTGAAGCAGCAGAAGGTACAAGAGATTGACATGGAAAAACCAGGGATTGCCACAGTTGCCCTTTGTCACCAGTTCGGTTCATAACTTTTATGGAGTGCTCTAGGGGCCTACTACTCCTTAAAATGTTGTGTAGCTACAACTCTTATTTTCTTAACTATATGGCCCTGTCCCAATACCCACACTACACCCTACGGTCTTCCACGAAGTGCACTTGGTTAAAGTGCAGACAAGGGTTCAAGTGCGTAGTAAACAAGTGTGAATAACTGCATGATTGGGACAGTGAGGATTACGTCGACATCCTGTACCGTATCTCCATGACAACCAAAATGGCGGTGCCGCTCGTGTTATTTTCCTGCTTAATATGATAAAACTGAAACAAAATCATCTAAGTTTGATAAATACAAAATAAAAATAAAATATCTAGCAAATTCTATAGCATCAAGTCCAAAGTTATAGAACATATTGTATTTTAATCAAAGGCACCTATATATGTGTCATTTATTTGCAGCAAATATTGGCTATAAAGAAAGCGTTTTGACTATAGAATGCGTTTATTGTATTATGTATATTTATCATATCTGCTGTGTTAAATGAACAGACACTGGAATGCCAGAAGATGATCATTTCACCAGAAATAAGTACCCAAACACAATTTTATTTAAAATGCAGAGAAATAGTTTCTTTCATTATTTAGAATTTTACGTTGTTTTATGACTTGCTAAAAACGCACAGGGAATATTATTTTTGGCTTATCATGTCCGAAAATACACACAAAGTTATTAGTAAATAATATTTTTCAACAGATATCCAACAGCTCATTAATTGCTCATGTAAACAATAATAAATGATTCAATAGGCATCAATAGGCGGGGGTGTTGTGGACATTTCCCCATCAGTATTTAGTGATGATAGTTTTGAAACACATTAAGCTCCGCTATAGGTACATATTTAAATAATACATTTAAATTCAGGATGAATCTTTTCACCCGCAACCCGGCCATGTCAATGACACTTTACGTCGAGCCTTTGAAATGTAATTTGTGCTTTTTTTTCAAGCGTGCAGCTGATCCACAGCGTTTCAGGATCATTATCCATCCTTCCATCAATCTTCTACACCGCTTAGCTTCAACGGGTCACGGGGGAGGGCTGGTTCCTATCTGCATCTGTAAACGGGCAACAGAAGGGGTACTGCCTGGACGGATCGACAGTCCATCATTGTTTGTGTGACGATTTTGGTTTTAATGATTCTTCCATGCCAGCAGCCTGATGATGGTTTTAAGAGTTATTTGAAACAGTGCAAAACATGCAGCTTACGGCTTTTAACTTTAACTATTTGAAAGAAGATACGATTTCCTAAATCTGTTAACACACTGCAGTGGATGTTGTAATGAAACATCAATCAGATGAAAACATAGCTAATATATTCATTAATATTTCATCTATAGCAATCTTCAAACCAGACTTCGGTTTATTGTCCCAGGCAATTTTAAGAACTGACGCCCTTCAACCTGAAAATAAATTTGTAGATGAAGCAGCTGTGCCGTTTTGTCACTGAATTTCACATGTAGCAATGGATTGTGGGTAATACCCTTCACTGAAGTCCGCACCGATGCGGGCTTCAGCGAAGTGCGGAGCGAGGGCGCAAAAGAGGGGCCGTATTCTCCGCTCTGGAGAATCGGGACACCCTACCCACTTGCGCCCCTCAAAGGGGAATGCGCCATTGAAGTGCACAAGGGTGCAAGTGCGGTTATTGGGACAGGGCCTATATCTGGAGTTTGTGTGGATTCAGAAGATGTATCCTGTGTGATTGTGCTAAAGTTTTATTGTTGACAACTGCCTATATTGGTCGTGCTCAGTGTGTGTAAGCACAATGGGGTGGCGGACTGTCTGTCTCGTGTGTTGGTTTCCTCTGTGCATCTCGGCTATGGCGGTGGATCAGAAAGGCGATGCAGATCTCCAGGCTTGTCGTTCTGCTGTGACGGGTTTGCAGCTCGTGGACGTGCCCTGCCATGATGATGGTACCAGTCTGCTGTGCGACGTAGCCACCGGACAGCCGCGGCCTCTGGTTCCTGTGGGCTGGCGTCGCAGGATCTTGGATGCTGTTCATGCCTTGTCTCATCCCGGAGTTAAGGCGTCTGTGAAACTGGTGAGCGCTAAGTTCGTCTGGCCCAGGTTGCGCAGAGACGTCAAGGGATGGGCCGCTGCCTGCGTGCCTTGTCAGCGGGCTAAGGTCCACCAACACGTCAGGGCTCCGCTGGAGCCTTTTCTGGTGCCGGAAAGGCGTTTTGACCACGTACACGTGGATTTAGTCGGTCCCTTGCCCCCTTCTCGTGGATGCACGCATCTCCTGACTATGGTGGATAGAACCACTCGGTGGCCGGAGGTGGTGCCCCTGGAATCTACGTCGACGGACGTGGTGGCCCGGGCCTTCATCTCTTGTTGGGTCTCGCGGTTCGGCACACCTGCGGATTTGACTTCGGACAGGGGGGCCCAATTCACATCGGGGCTGTGGGACGCCATGGCTGTGGGCCTGGGGGTGCGGCTCCATCGCACTACAGCCTACAACCCCCAGGCGAATGGCCTCTGTGAGCGTTTCCATCGCTCCCTCAAGGCCGCTCTTCGGGCCAGCCTCACGGATGGGGGCTGGGTTGACCGTTTGCCGTGGGTCATGTTGGGCCTGCGCTCTGCTCCCAAAGAGGATCTTCAGGCTTCTGTCGCTGAACTGGTGTATGGGCAGCCTCTGAGGGTCCCGGGGGATTTCCTGCCTGCTGCCTCGGCTCCGGAGGTCCGGATGGCCCCTCGTCTGCCCATGGAGGGGGCCGCAGGGGCGCTGGCTCCCGTTCCTGTGCACCACTGTTTGCCTCGTTTCCGAGTGCCGAGGGATCTCCTGTCATCGAGATTTGTGTTTCTCCGGCGTGGTGGCCACCGCTCCCCGCTCCAACCTCCATATGATGGGCCCTTTCGGGTTGTGGAGGCGGGGCCTAAGAACTTTGTCATTGACTTTGGTGGTCGCCTGGAGCGGGTCTCTGTTGATCGTCTGAAGCCTGCTCACCAGGACCCTGATGGGTTGATGGTTCCGGCCCTGCCTCCTCGCCGGGGTCGTCCTCCTGCTGCTGCCACTGCTCCTGCTGCTGCTTCTGCTGCTCCTCCGGACTCTGTTCCCCGCCTAGTTTTGTTGCCTGGTGTACCCCTCGTCCTGTTCGGGCCCGCCGCCGTCGTGGTCGCCCCCCGCGTCTGCTGGTGTCTGACCCTCCTGGGACCTTGCGAGTCAGCCGTTATGGTCGTCCTATTAGACCTCCTCGGGGGACTTGAGGTGCTTTTGCCCGTTCTGGGTTCATGTTTTGTTTTTTGATATGTTGTGTCCTTTCTTTGACGTGTTGGTGCTGGGTTTTGTTGTGCCTGGTAACCATTCTGTCGTTTCGGGGGGGGCCTGTGTGGCGGTCCACTAGGGGCACTCATCGCCAGATTGGCCAGGGTATGTGTCACGGTGGGATTGGTTGCACAATCAGGAAGTCTTGTATATATGGTGGTGTTTATACTTACCTTCCAGGTATTCTGGTTGTGAAGTCCAACAATAAACTGCTGGCATCTACTCCGTTCTCTCCGCGCCTCTGTCTTGCCTTCCACACCATCTCTTTTCTGCTCAATTAACTTCTGAAACCATCCATGTAGTTTTAAGTCAACAACTTCTGACCCAGATCCAATATTGTGATGATAGATGTTCCCATCCTTCCAATTGCTTCCAGGGCCATTTAGCTATCCATGGATCCACTATATTTTACTCTAAAAAATGTTATAGACCAAAACACTTTTTTTAATAAAGGGAAGTTTATATATATATATATATATATATATATATATATATATATATATATATATATATACATACATACATACATACATACACACACACAGTTGTGGTCAAAAGTTTTGAGAATGACACAAATAATAGTTTTCACAATGTTTGCTGCTAAACTGCTTTTAGATCATTCTTTCAGTTGTTTCTGAAAGTTGTTCTGATGTACTGAAATATAATTACAAGCACTTCATACAATATAATTACAAGCATTTCATACAATTCAAAGGCTTTTATCTACAATTAAATGGCATTTATGTAAAGAGTCAGTATTTGCAATGTTGGCCGTTCTTTTTTAGGACCTCTGCAATTCGACTGGACATGTTCAATCAATTTCTGGGCCAAATTCTGACTGATAGCAACCCATTCTTTCATAATCACTTCTTGGAGTTTGTCAGAATTAGTGGCAGGAGAATGGAAGGTGTCAGAGGTGGCAGAGGGGAGAGGATGAGCTGCTGAGTTCTCGCGAGAGCTGTGCATAGGTGAACATGGCGGTTATGTGGTAATGTATACACCCAGGTAAAATAAGACAATCATTTTGAATCAAACGCAGCTTCTAAACTAACCATCAAGTTACTTTTTTTTTTTTTCCTCTAAACAACCTGGACGAGGAAACATTGGATTCGCTGGAGTGCTACCTAGACGAGTGCTTTGATAACATCGTTATGGGTAAGTCACGGAAACCTGCTTCGGATACAACAACGAGCACACCGTCGCAGAAGCGCACTCGTTCCGAGGCTAGCACATCCACCGACTCGCCAGATAGAAGCTACGGCGACATCCTGGACTCAATAGACAAGAAGCTAACCAGCCTGGACGCCCGTCTCGCGCTGGTTGAGGTTCTTCATAAAGAATTTCAGGCTCTGAGGGAATCGCTGGAGTTCAGCCAACAACAAGTAGCTTCGCTAGTTACAGAAAACCAAACACTAAAAGAAGACGTTAAGAAACTCACCGAGGGAATGAAGCAGCTGTCTGGAGAAAACAAAAGCTTCAAGGAGTCTATTCTAGACATCCAGGCCCGATCAATGAGGGACAATCTTGTTTTTTCGGGGATACCAGAGCAGGCTGAGGAAGATGCTGAAGTAGCCGTGCGAAAGTTCATTCAACACCAGCTGAAACTGCCAGACGACACGGTTAAAAGCATAACCTTCCATCGGGTTCACCGACTCGGAGGTAAGAAGCCCAACAACACCCGCCCGCGACCAATTGTTGCAAAATTTGAACATTTTAAACAAAAAGAACATGTCAAAGGACGCGGGAGAGAGCTACGGGGGACGAATTACAGCGTTAATGATCAGTTTCCGAAAGAAATCCTGGACAGAAGACGCGTGTTATTTCCAATTAGAAAAAAACATATTAGTGAGGGCTGTAGGGCTACGGTTAGTGTGGATAAACTGTATGTTAACGGTCAGCTGTTTAGGGACCCTCAGGTTACTCCTTGGCTTTATTAGTCATATTTAACAGAACCAAGACAGAATTAGCTTTATCAGACAACTATAGTAAAAAAAAAAAAGCACAGCTCAGCAGGCTGTTTTTGTTTGTTAATGTGGGTAGGGGCAGGGCTGTGCACTAGATTGCTTTTTCTTTTTTTTTCTTTCATTTTTTCTTTTTCACTATTATCTTTCTCACATTTGTACCACCAAATCTCTTTATCACCTTTTTTCCTTTTTCTCTCTCACACACACACAGACTTTTATCATGGCATATTCATGTTTTTCCATCATACTTTCATTCTGTACACACCTGTATGGTGCATTATTTACCCGCTTTATCTCTGCTTCTGGTTTTTTTCAATCTGGCAACCCCATGGACAAACCAAAATTACACCTATATTCATCCTTGGCGATAGTACATATCTAAGGTTTATCTTAGCTCTATGAATCCTGTAAAATTTATAACATGGAATATTCGCGGCGCTAGCTGCAGAGATAAAACCATCTTACAAGACTGAAGGCAGATGTCGTCTTACTACAGGAGACTCATAAATCAAGTTCAACAGCTAATGATTTAAAAACACCAGAGTATCCTAATATATTTTCTTCATGCTATAACTCTAGACAACGAGGAGTAGCAATATTAATAAATAGAAATACTAATTTTAAAGTAATAGACACAGCTACAGATCCAGAAGGTAGATTTATAATATTAAAACTATTTATAAATAACCAAAAGTTATGTATAGTTAGTATATATGGTCCAAATGTTGACGACCCCTCATTCTTTCATACTTTCTTCTCGGTTCTGGCTAATCACATGGATTGCTCACTTGTTCTTGGGGGAGATTTCAACTTTGGACTAAATGAAGAAATAGACAGGCTCAGTACAGCAGGGACTCAGCGCAGATGGCAATCCATAGATATAGTTAAACAGTACATGAGCGATTATGGACTCTGCGATGCATGGCGATCGCTTCATCCCAACGACAGAAAATACACTTTTTACTCAAACGTACATCATTCTTATTCTAGATTGGACTATTTGTTAGTCAGCAGCTCACTGTTGAATGACATTTCAGACACTGAGATACATCCTATAGTGATCAGCGATCACGCTCCTGTTTCTTTAAATTTAGCAAATAAAATTGCAACCCTTCAATATAAAAATTGGAGATTTAATACATCATTACTTAAGGATAAAGAATTTATTAAATATATTGAAAAAGAATGGGCTTCATACATGGAATTTAATGATCTCCCTGGTATGTCGCCATCCACTCTATGGGAAGCAGGGAAAGCTGTGATTAGAGGTAAAATAATTTCATTCTCATCAAATAAAAAGAGAACAGAAAATAAACATGTTCAGGAATTAGAAGAAACTATTAAATCATTAGAACCTTCCCTGGATAAAGAGAGCTTAAGTAAAATAAGGAAAGCAAAATTAGAGTTAAATGAAATTATTAATAAAAGGACGCAGTTCTTAATCCAAAGACTTAGAATAGAAAACTTTGAACATAGTAATAAATCAGGTAGCTTCTCAGCTAATCAGTTAAAAATAAATAAAGAAAAAACAACTATACCTGCAATCAAAGACAAAACTGGGAATATAATATATCACCCTGAAAAAATAAACAACACTTTCAAAGAATTTTATGAGACGTTATACACACCAGAGATAAACCCTTCAAATAATGATATTATACAATTTCTGGATAAAATAACTCTTCCTAAACTTTCAGACAGTCAAGCAAAGGCCCTGGATTCACCGCTAACAGTGTCTGAACTCCAGGAGGCCCTCCAATCTATGCCTAATAATAAAGCTCCAGGTCCAGATGGATTTCCAGCAGAGTTCTATAAAGAATTCTGGAATATTCTGGCACCAACATTTTACAAAATGTTACAGGAAACAAAGGAAAATGGTCGAATACCACCAAACATGAATTCTGCCTACATCAATCTTCTATTAAAACCAGGAAAAGACCCTATGTCTCCTACCAGTTATCGTCCGATTTCTCTTATCAATGTGGATCTGAAAATAATTTGCAAAGCTCTTGCAAGAAGGATAGAGAAAATAACACCTCTAATAATCCACCCGGATCAAACAGGTTTTATAAAAGGTAGGCTCTCTTCCACAAATTCACGTAGATTAATAGATTTAATAGATTATTCCCACTGTAAAAACGTCCAAACCAATATATTATCTTTAGATGCAGAAAAAGCATTTGATAGAGTTAACTGGAAATTTTTATTTGCAGCCTTAAATAAATTCGGATTCAGTAATTCTTTTGTAAACTGGTTAAAAATATTATACAGCTCACCAACAGCATGTATTAGGACCAATAATCAAACATCATCAAGGTTCTTTCTTCAGAGAGGTACCAGGCAGGGATGTCCACTTTCTCCCTCCCTCTTTGCTATTTTTATTGAACCATTAGCAGCAGCAATCAGGCAAAATAATAATGTTAAAGGTATACAATGCAACAAAATAGAACATAAAATCAGTTTATACGCAGATGATGTACTACTTTTTCTACAGCATTCACAAACTTCCTTGTATCAGGTAATTGAGTTAATAAAATCTTACTCAAGAGTTTCAGACTATTCCATAAATTGGTTAAAATCTACAGTCCTTCCTATCAACTGTTCTTACAAGAGTCCTGTTGCTTTACAGCTCCGGTCGGGAAATATTACATAGTCCGTGTCATACACAAAGCTGGGTATCTAGATCATACTCATTCTCTGTTTCTACAATCAAAGTTACTTCAGGACCTGGTTCATTATCACACAGCACAGATCATGTTTAAAGTTAGCAAACATTTAGCACCACTCAACATTCAAAATCTTTTCAGTCAGAGAGACGGGGGTTATAACTTACGGGGGGATACAAAATTTAAAATGCATTTAGTCAGAACAACCAGAAAGAGTTTTTGTGTGTCTGTATGTGGGGTAAAACTGTGGAACAGGCTGGAGGACGAACACAGGCAATGTCCTCATATACACTCCTTTAAATCTTTATATAAGAATACGGTCTTTGAAAGGTATAAAAATGAGGGACTGTGATTTTTACTAGTTATTGTTTGTCATTATTGATATTATACTGATGATAGTTATTGTGGTAATGGTAGTGATCATGATTAGTTGTTATTTAAAAAATGTTATGGTAATGAGGATTTTTAATATTAATATGAAATACATTGTTATTAAATTGATAGTCTAGAACTGTCTCTATTATTATTATAACTGATGTAACTATTATTGTTATACTAATTACTACTATTTGTTATTAATCCATAAATTTTGTTGTATTTTATATATATACAAGGTAGTTAGTAGTGTGGGGCAAGGGGGTGGGATTGAATAAGCGCCGGCTTCTTCCCACTCCCTTTTGAACAAAGACATCTTTTCATTTTATTTATTTATTTATTTTTTTTCTTCTTCTTTTCTTTGTATGTATCGATTATTTTGTTGTTTGTCACTTTTTAAGTTGTCTTTATGTTTAAATAAACTTTTTTTTAAAACTTTTTCATATCTAGGTATCCATATCTCACCAAGACTGGCAGACTTATCTAAGCTAAACTACGTCCCACTTTTAAAAAAAGTGGAAGATGATCTGGCAAGATGGAAATCCCTTCCAATATCACTTATTGGAAGGGTAGCTACAATAAAAATGATGGTTTTGCCTAGAATCAATTATTTATTCTCAATGATCCCAAGCAAACCATCACCTGATTGGTTTAGATCTCTGGACTCTTCTGTTTCTAAATTCCTTTGGAAAGATAAACCCCCACGTATCAGCTTAAAAACACTACAGAAGTCCAAAGATAAAGGAGGTCTAGACCTACCAAACTTTCGTCATTATTTCTTAGCCAACAGACTCCAATACACATCAAGATGGGTAAAACACAGTTATATCGATGAGTGCTGGGTAGATGCAGAACAGACACTATGCAATAAGATAAAACTTTCAGATCTACCTTTTGTTAGCTCAAGTATAAAACAAAATGAATGTTTCAAAAGTATAAATATCAGCTCCTCTCTGACAGCTTGGTGGGAATTTCTTAAAATGACATTGGTTACACAATTCGGAATTAACAAGAATAAATTCTTGGAATACCAACAAATTAAATCAATTATAAAAAATAAATTTAGGCTCAATACAGTTGATTTACAAATTCCAGGAAAAGTTTTAGACTTCCTTAATCTTAACCCTCCCAAACTGCTATCTAAAATATACAAAACATTAAATAGAATAGATGAATCAATAGCCCTTCCTATTTCAAAATGGGAGATGGACTTGTCCATCTCAATAGACCAAAACCTCTGGTCTCAAATTTCATTAAGAACCTTTAAATTTCTTAAGAATCCTAATCTACGATTAATACAATATAAAATCCTTCATAGAGTGCATTATACAGGGCAACGGATGTTCAAGATGGGTTATACGCCGTCTGATACCTGTTTACAATGTACAAGCAATCTACCAGACAATTATATTCATGCTCTTTGGTTCTGCCCACCTGTTAAGAAATATTGGTACCAGATATGTGAAGATCTATCAAAGTGTCTGAAATGTAATATCACACCTGCTCCCAGAGTTTGCTTGCTGGGAAATATAGATGAAGTTACCATGGATACAAAGTCTATGCAATTATTTTACATCGCCTTATGCATCGCTAAGAAAAATATCCTCTTGAACTGGAAAAATAAAAATACTCTGAATATTAATCAATATAGAGATCTCCTTCTGGATTACATTGGTCTAGAAACGGCATCTGCCTCCACATCTGATCAATCTTTCTGGTCACCCTTGATCAGTTCCATCACCTAGTGGGGTCGGGCCCTTGATTCCGTTCTGTGGGACACGGTTGCCGATGTGGAGCTTAAGGGTTGGTGGTGACTGCGGGGAGGTCCTTGGGGGTGGGTCCGCTTGCGGTTCGGCGATAGGTGCCGAGACCCTCGCCTGGGGTGGGACTTTGGGGTCTTTGTGTGGTGACTCCTAGTGGCTGCATGCGGCGCCTTAGAGGGGTCGTGCTGGCGGACACGGGTTACTGGCCTGGTGCTGTGCTGCTCTGGGGGGGTCTGGACTGGGCCTGGGGCTCGGGGTTCTGGGGCGGCGCGCCCCCCGGCTGGGGCCCTGGCGGGGCTTGGCCGGGGGGGGGGGCGCTGCCGTCGGTGCCGGCTGGGGGGGGCTGTGGTCAGCCGGTGGTTGGCGGGCGCTGCTGCCCTTTCCATCTCCCCGGGCTGGTTCCTGTCGCTTGCTCCCCGGTGGCCGCTTGCCGCGTCCGGGCGTCGGCGAGAGGCCGTGGCGGGTGGCCGGCGTCTCCGGGCCCGATCGGCTATATTGACACTGGACATGGCTCCTGGGTCTTGGTCTTAGCCCTCGTGGGGGTGCTGGGGTGGGGGTCTCTGGCCGGTGTTGGTCGGCCTTGGCGGTCTATTTGTCCCCGTCCTGGTGGGCAAAGGGGTCTGTCTCCTGGGTGCAGGGGCAGGGTTCTCTACTGGGGCGTCTGTCCCTGGGCCTGGGAGTATGGAGTATAGTGTACGTATGGGGGGTATGAATGAGGGTATAGCGTCCTTTTTTCGTATGTCCTGTATTTGTAAGAATGTGTACACATGAGAGGGAGGGTACGTATGAGTGTCTCTGTCTGTCTATGTCTACCTGTCAGGTTGGGTGTTTGGCTGCTCTCTGGCCTGATGCATCTTCTTCCCTCCCCGTCACTCCCCGTCGGTGATGGTTGCTCCTGCCCGCTGGTTGATGATGACTCTCGATGCATGGGGCTGGGGGTCCCGGTTGCGGCCCGGCTCGGTCCTGGTGCATGTCGGGCGGGTCCTGGGTGGTCCGGTGTGTCGGGCGGCCGCTGTTTCGGGCCGATGTCCTCCTTGGATTGACTGGGGCACCTCTTATGGGGGTGCCGGGGTTTTAGAATAGGTTGGTGCCGTCCGGTGGATCGGTGGGGACCGTGCCTGGCGCCCAGTCCTCCTGCCGGTTCCAGGACTTCAGCTGGCTGGTCTGTTCGCCTGGTGGGGCTGTCCGGCATTGGCTGGGCCCCTGATCTTGGCGCCCCACGTGGGGCGGGATCTGGACCCTGGAGCTGGAAGATCTGGATGTCCAGGTGCCGGCTGGGCGTGGCCTGGGGAGGGCGTACATCCCCTGTGGCTCTTGCTGTGGCTCCCTGGCGTGTGGATGTGTGGAGGCGGGCCGGGTTGTTGGCGGTGGGTACTGGTCCGGGGTGGCGGCGGCGTGTGTTGTCCGTCGGTTGGCTGCGGGTCCTCCTTGCCTGCGGCGGCGGCGGGGGCCCTTGTCGGCTGGTCCCTGGTTGGGGCCCCGCTGGGGGGTGGGGTGCCCCTGGTCCCCGTGGCCTCCGGTTCCTGGTCCGGGCCCGCCCTGGCGTAGCCGGTTACCGGCGGAGCCCGTGGGCTCGTCACTGCGATCTCTCGGGCCCCAGCATCGCGGCTGGTGGGTGCTCCCCTGGGGCTTCCATCTGTTCCCCTCTTGGCGGGTGATCGACCCTGCGCTGATCCGCCTGTGGACTCTGTACTCTGTGGGACGCTGGATGCATACATCTCTTGCCTCCTCCATGTCTGTGCCGATTCCTGTAGGACGGATTGACGGTTCCTTACACCAGCTATCAATCACTTGCATGGGGAAACCTTATTCCGACCTGCATGCTCGCACACACATAGGTGTGGGGACATAGGTGAGGACGGACATATCTTAAGCTGAGGTTATCATCATTAGTTAGTTGTTCACAGGAGCTTACCAGAAACATTTGTATTATGTTCATTAATCAATGCTTGTGTGTAGTGAATGTGTAATTCTTTGTTTATTCTACCAGATCCGAACTATTGGTTTGGTTCTGTACAGTTTGTTGTTTTTGTTTTGTATTACTGTTTCTCTGCCGTCCGGCAGAGGTGGAGGACTGGGATGTTTTCTTGTGTTCTTTATTTGCCTCCCTGTCTTGTGTCGTCGGTTCGCCCCTCTGTTGGTCCGGTTTCTTTTCTTCACCTTCTTCCTTTCTCCCTTCTTGTCTCAGTTTAATGTCCATGACGTCAGGAAATTGAACCCACAGTAATCACTAATAAAGATTTTTCATACATATACATCAAGTGGCGTACTACAGCGAAGCTGTAATACTCTGCTTGGGAAAGTAAAACTGTTGGGCTTGTACTTGGTACTCAGACACCAATTCTGAGTAGCATACTGCTAGACAGGACACGTTAAAAAAAAAAAAAAAAAAAAAAAAAAAAAGAATTAGTGGCTTTTTGTATGTCCATCCGCCTCTTGAGGATTGACCACAAGTTCTATATGGGATTAAGATCTAGGGAGTTTCCAGGCCATGGACCCAAAGTGTCAACGTTTTAGTCCCCGAGCCACTTAGTTATCACTTTTGCCTTATGGCACGGTGCTCCATCGTGCTGGAAAATGCTTTGTTCTTCACCAAACTGTTGTTGGATTGTTGAAAGAAGTTGCTGTTGGAGGGTGTTTTGGTACCATTCTTTATTCATGGCTGTTGTTGGGCAAAATTGTAAGTGAGCCCACTCCCTTGGATGAGAAGCAACCCGACAAATGAATGGTCTCAGGATGTTTTACTGTTGGCATGACACAGGATTGGCGGTACCAATCACCTTTTCTTCCCCGGAAAAGCCTTATTCTTGATGCCCCAAACAATCGGAAAGAGGCTTCATTAGAGAATATGACTGCGTTTAGTCCTCAGCAGTCCATTCACCATACTTTATGCAGAAGATCAATCGGTCCCTGATGGGTTTTTTTTTGGAGCGAAGTGGTTTCTTTGCTGCCCTTCTTGACACCAGGCCATCTTCCAAAAGTCTTTGCCTCACTGTGCGTGCAGATGAGCTCACACCTGCCTGCTGCCATTCCTGAGCAAGCTCTGCATTGGTGGCACTCCGATCCCGCAGCTGAATCCTTTTTAGGAGTCGATCCTGGTGCTTGCTGAACTTTCTTAGACTCCCTGAAACCTTCTTAACAAGAATTGAACCTATTTGCTTGAAGTTCGTGATAATCCTATAAATTGTTGATTTGGTACTTAGTATCTTAGTAGCCACAATATCCTTGCCTGTGAAGCCTATTTTATGCAACGCAATGATGGCTGCATGCATTTCTTTGCAGGTCACCATGGTTAACAATGGAAGAACAATGGTTTCAAGCATCACCCTCCTATTAACATGTCAAGTCTGCCATTTGAACCCAATCAGCCTGACATAATGATCTCCAGCGTTGTGCTAGTCAACGCTCTCACCTGAGTTAAGACGGTTACTGAAATGATCTCAGCAGGTCCTTTAATGACAGCAATGAAATGCAATGGAATTTCCGTGGCAAAGAATGATCATGCAATTCATCTAATCACCATTTATAACATTCTAGAGTATATGCAAATTGCCATTATAAAAACTTAAGCAGCAACTTTTCCAATTTCCACTATTTATGTAATACTCAAAACTTTTGGCCACGACTGTAGACTAAAGACTAGAATATTAGAATACCATATAGGACAAATTAGAAATAATTTTAAAATCATGTTAAATGTTATTTCCTGGGCTTGAAAATCATTAACCTGCTAATGATGGAAAAAGTTCAGAATCAACAGAACCAAAGTCGGTATGGGACAGAATCACAAGCTCGAATCAGAGCTTCAAAAACCACATACACGCTCATCTAGTTTTGGAGATTTTAGAGGAACTATTGCCTGGTTAATAATTTGGAATAATTATACCAATGACCTGAATACTGGTTTCATTATTAATGAAACTTCAATTATCAGTGATAAAATGAGCAAAACAGGGCAGCAGCTTCTTAATCTGTATAAGAAACAATGTTAATTATACCAGACTGTCAGTTTTTATCCGAAGGATCGATTCTTTTGCTGATGTATTTCGACACACTAAAGAAGCAGAGATTTTATCTCAAGTTTAAGGAATTTATTAACAGATTGCTCACAGCAGTCAAAAATAAATTCAATCTAGTCTAAATGAAGCTATACTATGGTTCTAAAGGATGGACTCCCACCCCTGGTGGATCGGGCCAGGGGTGCTTCACAGGAAGCACCCTACTTCACGTGCGTACATGTGGGTAACGGAGGGAGAGCGACAGGAAGAAGCCTGATCACCAATCAATGCATGTGCGATTGGCCCAGGAAAGACAAGCTGAGTGTTCTTAACTAGCTAGCCTATGGCTAACAAAGAAGTTCAGACAATGGCTGCCGTTTCTCTCTTTCCAGGGTGACCACACCACAGGAAGCTTGTGGACTTCAGTCAAACACAAAACGCAACAGTGCTTCTGCTAACAAACGAAAACAAATAACTAACATGAAACACAATCAATAACCAGTTCCAGCAGAAAACACGTACAGATCAATCTGCTAAAAAAAAAAAAAAAAAAACTTTGCTCCACCCAGGAATTGGGGGAATTGGAAATGTAACGTGACCCAATTCCCACCCCCCAGCTTCTGACTTGCGGGCAAAAAGACTGATCACCCCCACTGACTACCACTGTTGTTAGCTGACAGTTGTCAAAAGATTGTGTTACATCGTGGTTAAGTAAAAATCTATCAGCACTCTTAACATTTTCAGTGCTGTAGTCTGAACAAATAAAATAAAGTTTGAAATTTTAGTTATCGGTCCTGCAGCTCAGAGTGAGAAACTTTAAAGAGTAACTCACCCCCCCTACTAGAGTATAAACCCACATTTATTTTTGAAAAACCGCTCAAAAGGAGGCCTTGCCTGGCGGACCAGTAAAAACGCGGGGGGATGAAGGACTGGGCGTGGTCTGGACTGTGACTGACCTGCTGCTGGCAACAGCACAGAGTCAGAGACGGCCAGAAAGATAGAGCCGTAGTAACGTGAGCTCCTTTGCCTGGAAATAATCTGGAGGTTCAGATTTTTTCTCATCTTCTCCCTTCTTCTCCAAAGGGAACAGAGTACAGGGAGATAGGTTGTGAGGGAGGATTGGAGCAGCATATCGTATCGAGCGGTCTCATTCTCTGCTCGGAGCAGCAGCAGATGCTGAGCCTGTAGTGGCATTGCGGCATAGAATGAGCACCATCTCTAAAGGTTGTTGTTGGCCAAATATAATGCTAAATATAGATCAGCGCGAGTAATTTCATGTGACTCTGCATCGACAGGAGCACCTGCGGCCACTGTACGTCATTGTCTGCAGCAGACAAGTCACTGTTGCAGAGAGATGCCCAAGGTATAAAGTATCCAAGCATGACAAAAAAAGCATTTCGGAATAAAAAAAAACAACCAAATTGCATTTTATTGCATTAAAAATGAACTCTTAGCCCAGATTTTATTTTCCATTTACCGATATCAGTTATTCCCTTTGTCATAGGTAATGAGCAAATGTCA
This sequence comes from Apricaphanius iberus, assembly GCA_028564705.1. Lineage (NCBI taxonomy): Eukaryota > Metazoa > Chordata > Actinopteri > Cyprinodontiformes > Aphaniidae > Apricaphanius > Apricaphanius iberus. Next base: position 263,718 of record JAPXFQ010000237.1, read on the forward strand.
GCAAGTAGGGGTAACCACCTGCATAATAGAGCACCGAGGTTTTTGAGCAGATTGTGCTGCAGGCAGTTAATGGCACCTCGCTACGGAGGTGTGGCCGAGACCGCTCATGTTATATACCTCAACACGGCCGGAATGCTGTTGTCACTATTCCAAGCATACGTCAATAACCCGAGATTAGAATTCCACTGAAAATGTAGTGCAGTGTAATTGTTTAACCACTTGGAGCACTTTGGCAACAAAATACCCCCCCCAAACTAGCAGAAGCTGCAACAGTTGGCTTAGGCTACTTGTAAAGCTAAGAGTTTAGGCATCATCTTTGGTAACAATCCAAGACCAAAAAAATCTGTTATCTTTGTGCAAATAACTTCACAGAGGACTGCTTTCTCAACAATAGCCTTTTTGATTGTGGATTAATAAGCGGATTGGCACTAAAGGCGAGGCTACTCCATCAGAACTTGTACAGGTAAGAACTGTGGCTTAATTACGAACTCCGAATTCAAAACATATGTTTCTTTGCTTTTATGGTTGCAATGCAAAATGTAGCTTTATATTTATGTGCTTTTATGGTTCACTTTCAGTTTTTTTTTTTTATACACCGGCAATTCACAACAAATGTCATATCAAGGCACTTCACGACAAAATTAATTTCAATACAATTACACAAATATTCCAATCAGTTAAAAGTTTTCTATATAAGAAATCCCAACAGATTGCGATGAGTCAGACTCCAACCACAGCTATTCCTCAGCAATCCCTCATACTGAGGAAGCATGTAGCGACAGTGGAGAGGAAAAACTCCCCTTTAAAAGGAAGAAATCTTCGGCAGAACAGAGAAGAGACAGCATGGAGGATGCTCGGTGACTTTGAGCATCATCTAGACCGATATTCCCCATCGAGCAGGGGGCATTATAGTTGAGCAGGGTACCAGACCGTGTGGAGCTTCTATGGGGAGAAAAATACTGAGAGAAAAATGGGTTAACAATCACAATAACAGCAGAAAAAAATATATCTGGAGAGTGGTAGAAGAATAAAGTAAAAGAGAGAAGAAAAGTGGTCAGTCTGTCCTCCAACAGTTTAAACCCATAGCAACATAACTGGGAAAAATAGCTAAGGTTAACCTAAATCAATCTAAGCTTTATCAAAAAGAAAGGTTTTTAAACCGAGATTCTTTACATTATTACCAGAGGCCAAATAAATGCCATCCAGATGAAGTGATTGATTTAGCAGTTATCTTTTTAAAGCTTCTGGTCCAAAGACAACTTCTTTAAAAGTAGAAAATTCAG